>JARHVA010000570.1:282500-385000 GCA_037957365.1 Torreya grandis | reverse complement strand
CTACCTATCCTTTTACCAATGCCACCATTCAACCACATTTGGAGGCATCTAGTCAATTTGTGCCCTCTAACTTCATGGCACAAGCCCCCTTGACCTCAACATCAGTCCCTATGATGAACTACCAATATGTTGCGCCTATACAAACGCAACCAAGTACATCATACACCCCTCTTAACACCTTACAGGTACCCTATACCCTAGGAGGTTCCCCTCTTGCCAATCCATCAGCTGATCTAATAAAGATGTTGATGGACAAGATGTTTAACCTTGAGACATCCATTTCTGGTTCAAGTAATGTTCTGTCATACGAACAAATATACAACAAACCCATTCATCCTTTGGTGCCTATTAGACCATATCCTAACCAATGGGAACTCACAAAATTTACTCACTTTCAGAGAAAAGAGGACCCACAACAACATCTATGAGCATTTAGATACGATTGCTACCTTATAGTACACGATGGTGCATTACTACTTCGCACGTTTCCCATGTCACTTTGGGGGACTGCCCTTGATTGGTATAGTTCTATTACTAGTCACTCTCTCTTTTCTTTCACTCAACTCGCCCAACTATTCCTTAACCACTTTTCAATAAACATCACCAAGAAGGTTTCCATTACAAACCTCTATTCTATTAAACAATTTGATGATGAATCAATAGATGACTTCGTCGCCCATTGGAGAGGTTTGATTAACCACCTCTCCTTTTCATTACCTCAAACTGAGCTCATTGAGCTCTTTTCACGAGCATGTGCCAAGCACATCTCATCTACTTTGTGGGTTCAGACATTTTGCACATTTGATGAAGCTTTCACCATGGCCAAAAAGCTTGAACTCTGCGTGGTCGAAGAAGACAAGGTCATATTGCGTAGTAAAAATACTAATGCAAAATCAAATGACCCTTCATCCAAATCTTCTTCTTCTAATTCCAAGTCTAAAGGAGTGGCAAATGTTGTGGTCCTTAGGCCATCATCTTCAACAATACCTAATCAATCTCAGCCCTCCACATCAGAATACATCAATAGACAATTCCAACAATGATACGTACATCGTCAATACACTCCAATAGGAAAATCATATGTTTCCGTGTTGGATAAACTAGTCAAGCAGGGGTCCTCAATCTCCCTCAAATCTGACCACCCCAATTTGACCCCTCAAAAGCCATCCCTACATGGTATAGGGAAAATGACTTTTGTCATTATCATCATGTCAAGGGTCATGACACAGACAACTGCAAAACCTTCAAAAACATCATTCAAGACATGCTGGACAAGGGGGATCTTGTTTTGGATAACCCAAATGCACCAGCTGACCAAAACATGGATGTCTTTAGGCAACCATTCCCTAACCATCCCCCTAGTCAAAATCACATTCAAACAATAGTTGATGACCTTGAAGAGCATAATATACGCATGGTCAACATGGTTTCTAACCAACTTCTTCCACAGTCTGAAGAGGTTAATCAACCTATTTGTCCACCACAGGTAAAAGAATCTTCTTCTCCTATTTGTCCACCATAGATAGAAGAATCTTCTCTTATTTTTCCACCACAAGTAGAAGAATCTTCTTCTCCTATTTGTCCACCACAAATAGAAGAATCTTCTTCTCCTATTTTTCCACCACAGATAGAAGAATCTTCTTCTCCTATTTGTCCACCACAGATAGAAGAATCTTTTTCTCCTATTTGTCCACTACAGGTAGAAAAGCCTTCTTCTCCTATTCATCCTCTATACATGGAGGATAATCCTCCATCCAGACCTTTTTCACATGTGGGAGAGTCTACTTTGACCTCTCCCATATTGGATGATGATTTGATGGCACCAATGCCGGTTACCTTGCCCTCATCCTTCTTATCATCATTAGGGGATCATACTTTCCCTGCTATTCGACTACACATAGAAGCCTTGACCATCCCATGCCTCTCAAACCTCACTCACCCACAAGTGAAGGTAGACTTGAACCTTGCCTCGCCCAATAGTAGTCCTCACACTAAACCAAAGAAGGCTAATAAACCATGCCAGAGAACTCCTCGCCCACCATCATCATCACCCTCTATTTTGGGCCCACACCCTTCCACCTTAATAGGAGTGTTTCTTACTCCAACACCTATAAAAAAAAAAATTGCATCCATTACACCCTTTACCCATAAAAAACATACTTCCTCTAAAACATCAATCACCTCTCGTCAAACAAGTGCCGTCTACATGTGTGGCTACACCACCAACCATAAAGATGATACAACAAACTCCCCAAACAACTCCTAAAAATAAGTTGTCAACACCTACTTCGACACGTATAGACCCATTAAATGGTTCTTATGCATCGATGTTATGTCGATTATTGCAGTCATCTAGCATAACTCTTCTGCCTATTAAACCATATCAACCTCTTGAATCAAAACAATCTTGGTTTGATGACACTAAAATCTACTGGTATCATCACACACTTGGACATGATACTGAGTCTTGTTGTGCCCTTAAGTTTGTTATTCGTCAACACTTGAAAAAGGACACCCCCCACATTGAGGCTTCTTCTGACCACTCTTTTGACAAAAAATTGACACCATTCCATGCCTCCCAAACTTCTTCACCTAAATTGGGATCCCCATGCAAGACTATGGTCCCTTTACTACCATCCACTCCTTTATTCAAAATCAACACAATTGATGTGGCCACTAGGCCCCAAGCTGTGAAGAATAAAGGAAAATACCAAACTTATACACCTTTGACATATCCATTATTCGTCAAGACCTCTCAACCAACACAACCCAAGATTTCTATCTTGGACATGTCCCGACCATCATCACTAGGGGAAATTCCTCCTAACCTCTCTAGTCCACATGATGCTTGGTATAAGTGACTTGTGGACTATTTGACATACTCTATCATTCCTACCAACCTCTCTAAAAATGGGCGACGAGCTTTTATCAACCGTACTACTCGATACACCATGTTATGGGTACTTCTCTACAAATGAGGTCTCAATGGTCTCCTTATCCTAACAACCACTAAAACATCCCATGTCATCAAACAAGTCCATGACAAGACTTGTGGGGGACACTTCAATGATAACTTGGTTGCCAAGTGCATCCTTTGCCTAGGCTATTATTGGCCCACTATCAACCAAGACTACAACAACTATGTTCAGCATTGCACTAAATGCCAACATCTTACTAATCGACTTCATGACCAACATCGACCAAAACTTGCCTACAACAATGACCAACATGTGACCAATTTGGAACAAAGCAAATGGGGCAAGTTTGCTCCTAATTGACTCGGACCTTACATCAACACATAAGCATGGATTATGGACTTATCGTTTGTCTTCTTTTGAAGGCTGGCCAGAACCTGAGCCCCTTTTATGCCTTACATCTTTGACCATTCTATTGTTAATCAAGTAGTCATTCACTTGACATTTAACTTGAGCTCATCCCTTGAGCAACCCCCTGTCATCGTCAACCCTTTTTTTTTCCTATTCCTTTCAACCCTTTTGTCAAGCATGAATGCTTTGTCCTAATAAAAGGGAAACCTTTAAACCTCTATAAGTCATGTCCATGACCAAAAGTCTAGTCAAAAATAAAACTATAAAAATTGGGATGCCTATTCACATGTCATAAACTATAAATGTAGATTGTTCCCTTGAAGGATAGCTACATCATTGCTGTAATTGATAGACTACTCCCTTGAAGGATATTTATTCACAGACATCTAACCATACAACGCAAAATATAGACCACTCACTCGAAGGATGGCTATGACTAAATTTTGCTACATACACAGCTTCACATGACCACAACACAAAAAACAACATCCCAAAGTGGACTTCCCGCATTGATCAGTCTGCCAAAAAAAAAAAAAAACTGACTGATAAACTATTAAGTCATGGACTTGACTATAGTCATTGTCAAGGTCACCTATAAAAGGGGCAAAGTTGTCCCTTCTAGAATGGGTTACCCTATCCTTACATCTCACACAATCATGCCTATCACCCCAACATACTCAAGGAACTTCAAGCTATCTTAACGTCAAGTGATTCAACTACTTCTCTAACACAAACCTATGGTCAATGACGTAATGCATGAATAGGGATTTTGTTTCCCAAAACCTTATCTATGCTATCATTATAGTCCTTGTCAATGAAAGAGCAATGTGCCTTTCACTTCTTATACATCTTGGTCACATCCAACCAAACCAAACCAAACCTTTTTCAGACCACTAACATGACTTAGCCCATTCACACTAGTTTCTATGGAAAACAATACACATGGAAACTATCGACCACACACAACCAATGTTATAGAATACACCATCACACAATATGGAAAAGGCTATAACATCATCTACAATTCATTTTTAGCATACACCATCACCAATATGGAAAATTGCTAGGGATGAAAGACCACATCACCAATGTTATAGAATACACCATCACATAATATGGAAAAGGCTATAATATCATCATATCTTCATCATTTCAAGCATGTACCATCACACATATGGGAAATGCTGACATCTCTAACATGACCAACTATCGACCACTTGGACCCTTTCTCTAAACTACATTGGTCTGATGCCCCTTACAATAGGGGCTATGTAGGTAGCACTCAGTCTTCTAAGGTTAGCTCGGCCATTCCCCCATTCGTCTCCCTAATGACGATGACCATTTCATTCATCCATCTACCTGATGGACCAACTATCTAACTAGTTAAAAATCATGACCAAACAACCAACCCTGAGACTGTAGAAGTCACCTTTGACTTCTCATGGGGCACATTGGAGATCACATACATCTCCCTGACCACCAAAAAACCATTGAGATCACTTATATCTCAACCCAAATCGACCACCAACCTTGGAGATCACAACTATCTCCTCTGACCATGACCACTTCCAAGATAACTTTGCCTTGGTTGATTTGATTGCATATATGCTACCTCACGAATAGTTAGCAAAATTGTCTGCACCCCATATTATGACCCTCACAAGTATCGGCTCGTGCCCAAGTTGATCCCCACTTCTCCTTTTCAACACCTAATTGTGACATTTTCATGTTTTCCAGGAGCACTTCCTAAGCCCAAGATACTTGGAACATGATGACCATTAGAGCTACAGCTTTGACCGTTTAACCCAATCAACTACAACTAAATGCTGGGGACCGGTTATTTTGATTTTAGCACTCCTTGACCTTTGACTGTGATAATTTGAATTATATATCACGTGAAGGGGTGTGCGCACAATCCCAACTATTACAGTGTTCACACTCAAACTTCACCATAACCCATCCACTACCTATCAAATTGGCACCCGATATCAGGTTACCTTCCCTCGACTCCCACTTTGAGGGGGAATACCTCATCACCATACTTGGGGAAACCTACTCCTATTTTTGTCTTGCAGTTCATCAAGAACAACTAATAAGACAAAAAGGGGAAAATGTAGGCACCTAAAATCGTCGACTCTCCCTTGGTCCTCTCCTTAACCCTTACACATCTTATTAATTTAATATACATTACTTATTTTAAATTAATGACATCACCCTTGACACCTCACCATGGACACCTCACCCTTAGACCTTTTCTCACCCCATGACTCACCTAAGACCTATTCTTACTCCTCCCTAACCTCCTAACTAACTCTCATGCATATTTATCCTGACCTTTGACTGTTCTCAAATGGATGATGCACTTGGCAGATGGAGAATGGGTTGTTAAGCCCTTTTACCAGTTCTCTACCCACTGACATTGGTTAACTATTAGCCGATGCCAGTAGCATCGCTGATGTCGGTTACATAAACCAACGTCTAACATAGAGTTAAGGGTCTTAGCTCTTATCAATCATTTCAGGGACTCTCTCTCACTTAGATCTAGCTCTCTCTCTCTCTCTTCCTCTTGGACTCTAAGACATCAATAGACATCAGACTTCAACTAACGCTCCCTTGGCCAAAGAGACTCTACACCAGTCACTCCAGATTGGACTGAAGCATTGCATGGGGACCTAGACATCAGCCATAACAGGCACAAGTGTTCAACACCTTGGTTCTTCATCTCACCAGAGCTAAGTATTTCTTCTAACTTTCATTTTAGTATTTAGAACACATTAGTAATTAGTCAATTTTCTATCTCTAAATATCACCAGACCAGACCCAACTTTCAACCAGACCTGACTTTCTTCCTAGAGAGGCTATAAAGCCTTCCTTTTATCTTGACCATTTTTGACAACCTATCATCTACCTTTGTCCTTCTGCGGACCTTATTTGTCTCCCTACAACCCTGCACAGACCCTTTTAACTCCTAGAGTCCCTCTATCGACCACAGACACATTCTGAAACTCGTCCAAAACTTGTCCAAGGCCATATCCCTGATCGACATCGACCATAACCCCGACTGACATTGGTAACATAACTGACGTCAGCATATTGACCAACTGACATTGGTAGGACTACCGACGTCGGTGACTGTGGCAGACTGACTGCAAAGAAATAGGTACGCATTATCTAATTTCCTCTTTGTTAGTCATTTGTCATTTCTTTATTATCTGACACTCTTTTTATCAAAAAGTGGATTGTCATCCCTCAAATAAGTCTTTGCACTTCTAGGACCAAGCATATTGCTTGGCAGTCCACCTTATCTCTATCTTACATTTTTCTATTTAAGTCTTTCTTGTCTACAGGTGTCGTCCTCCACAGTCAAAGAGGAGCTCCTTCAATCATCTGGATACGGTGCAAAACTTCATTTGGGTATCATCTAACCCCTGACCATTATCTTTTAGTTTCATTCTTCTTCTGAATGTAAAAAGCAAAAATGAGTAGAAACAACATGATGGAAAACACCTTGCTTGTGAGAGATCCTAATAGGTGAGTTCAGATGTCTAGTTTCTGACTCTTTTGGCATGCTCCCAAGTGGATGAATTGGGATAAACATGTCACCAATGTAGATATACTAGTCCATTTCTTCAAGGATTTCTCCAAATTGGATTGTAGGGGCTCCTCGAACTTCCTCATTTGATAGCTCCTTTGAACTAGTGTTTGGTTGACTATCTAGGCTTAGACAAAATAGCTCTAAGTCATCGCATAAGGTAGCTTCCCTTTGGTCATCTGAGACAATGCCAACTTCAATGCCATCTTTGCTTTGTTTACTTTGAAAGGATCCATATGGTAGCTCATCAACCCATCCAAGGACCAAAATATCATATTCTTGTGGCTCTTGATCTGACCATTCTCCTTCTTTCTTAAAGACATCAGTACTATCTTCAATGGACAATTCATCTTGAGATTGGTTAAATTCTTCAACCTAATTTGTAAGTTCATTTTAATACTCAAGAGGAAGCATAGACTGGTTTAGAACCTCTACTTAGTCCATAAATTCAAGGCATAGTTATTTACATACTTCATCTTGACCTCTTTTTTCTCTATTTCTTCTTCTTACTCTTTTATGACCTCTCTAACATGGTTAGTTGACTGATTGATTATGTCAATCTCTGCACCTTGCTCATCTTAATATTAAACCACATTGAATAGGATATCTTAGGACTAATCAAAATCCCATTTACTTTCATCTACATATTGCATACACATCCCTTCAAAAATGAAGGCATCAGTACTACCTTTAGGATCTAATTCATCAAAACCATACCACAAATTCTAATCAAAACCTAAATTTTCCTCTCTTGAATGAAGAAGATTGCCTATCATGATTTTCTCATTATAGACACTTGTGTTTTCCTCTTTAGGCTCAATTTTTACTGCAAGCTCCTCCTCTATTCTTTATAAAATAGGTTCTTCCTCCATGAGGGAAAAGGTGGGAGGGTGAAAAAGTTCATCTTTCTTGTAGCTTAAGAAAGTATCCTTCCAACTAGGGACCTTGAAGGCTCTTTTAGGTGGTTCTTGGGGAAGGGAGGGAGATTATGGAAAATTTTGTAGGGAAAACTCATTGAGTTGAGTTAACACCTTATTTCCTTAGACTAGCTCTAGGACTACCTTAGCTAGCTCTTCCTCTTTCTTCTTTGTGTCCTCCTTGATTGATTTCCACAAGGGAATATGTAAGACTTGGCCACCTTATCATTTTTATAAATGGGTGTGGGAGAGGGTGGTTTCATAAGAGAGGGTGTGAAATAGTTAGGGTCATTTACATAGGAGAGGATCTAAGATGGGATGTCTTCATGTTCCTCAATTGATAAGGGTGAAATTCGGAAAGGTTGACTAGGGGTTAGGTATAAATAGGAGTAGGAGAGATAAATTTGGGTCTAGGGTTGGATACTCTCATTAA
The DNA here is from genome assembly GCA_037957365.1 of Torreya grandis. NCBI lineage: Eukaryota > Viridiplantae > Streptophyta > Pinopsida > Cupressales > Taxaceae > Torreya > Torreya grandis. Next base: position 376,732 of record JARHVA010000570.1, on the reverse strand, counting down.
GAGAAATTTATAATATTTTTAATTTATGGCTTAGTCTTTCTTGACCAAGGATTCTTCTTTAAACCTCCACTCTTGCTCTTAAACATAATCTTGGTGTTCAATATATTTTTTTTGCCTACAATACTCTTCCTCCTTGTCAACCTCTCTTAATTATTTTTAAATATCAATCCATATCTCCCTAAGGATATTTTATTATTGAATAGAGAGAGGCAAACTTTGATAAGGTTGATACATTTAATCTTGAGGGATACTTGGGGTGAAGCCATGAATATTGCTAACTTGATATGAAGGCCAAGGAAGGAAAGAACATGAATTTTGATCAAATGGGGGATGATACATACCAAATAAAGGTAATTAGGCACTTGAGATGCTTATACCAACTGATGTTCATAGTGAAGTCATCATTGGTGTTTTCAAATGTTCCTCCAAAGGTTGATTGCACTAAAACACAACACCAATAACCTTTCAATAAGATGTAAAATGTAGTAAAGTCCTATTGAGCATGATTAAAACTATTATAGCATCAATTTGTACACATGGAGAGGGTTCTTTAGGATATCTCCAATTGAGATACACTATAATAAAAAACCAAGGCTATGGGTCACCTATGGTGGAGTTGGAACTTTGAAGAAGGCTAATTCCCCCTTGATGGATCACCTAAACTAATGCTATCATAGGGAAAAGGGTTAAAGAGGGGGAAATGGGCTCCTAAGAAATTTGACAAGGTGATACACCAAATACAAAGGGAAAACTCCCATAATATTAAACCCACACTAGATCATCTCAAGATAATGCTAACTCACACAACCTCACAATCCAGCTGATTGCATAAATTTTTCATAGACTAGGTTTAGGTAGAACACTAATCTAGACATATAAGAGCTTGAAAATAACTTAAAAGAGGTAAGCAATAAGGATAATGGATATGGAAAAATCTCCTTCACAAATACATCATGCAAAAACTAACCAAACACTAATAAAATGGCAAGAAATAGGTAAAAAAAGTATTTGTTTTTTTAAGAGGTAGTTCTTACAAATGCTTGACAAGGTTTAGCCTAATCAAGATGAGCATATCTTACAATATCCCAGAGAGTACCCTACTCTTCAACATCAAATATTCCTTGTGAGAGTCCAAAATATGAAAGTGAAGAGCTAGGTACAAATGAAAAGAATGGGTAATATAGAGAAAGGGAGAAGAGAGAAGAGGGAACACATCATTCAAGATCAATAAATGAGATGACACCTTATTTTGGGTCCAATTAGGACTAATCCATCATCAATAAGTTAACCTATATTTTTTCCAATAGTCTTCAAGATCTTTTCATTGGTTGAGTAACACACTAGAGGACAAGAGTTTGTTTTGTAGATGATGAGTCATGATCCTTTCAAAGAATAAAGATCCTTAAGATCTAAAAATCATTAAATGCTCTAACTATTTTCTCTAATCCCTCAATCTAATCTATGAACTTCTATGCCACCTTACACTTGGATTCACTATAAGGATAAAGTCCTCATACCTTGAATCTAGACAGAGTCATGCCATGTCCACCCTTTATGGCTATAGGTTCCTACTTGTCGAGGCTATGACTATTCTAAAGGATGAGACACTTCTCCATGTTTTATTTATATTTTCCCCTACTCCAAATTGAATATATATCTACTATAGATTGAAAACCAATCTCATTTATTAGTTTTCCTATATCTATCATATTGATTAAAACTTATAGGTCACATAGCTTCCTTCTTGATCTCTATTAGGTCTAAAATACCTATTTTTGCCTTTAAGAATTTATGGAAGGTAAGAAGTATCCATATACACTAGTTTTATTTAAGGAAAATCAAACACAATCATATAATAATACCTAGACCTATAAGATGGACCCCTATGTTATAAATCTTTGAACCAAAGGTTCATATTAAGCTTCAGTGGCATCATAACTTCATCATTGATCATCCTAACTATATCACCATGTCTTTTTAATGGTATTCAACTAAGATCTAATGGTGATAGGATGATGCTTAAAATAGTTTCTCTAGTTCAACCTAGGTCAAATTCATTCTCCATTGAAGTCTTTTAGCTTTCAACTTTTAATTTTAGACATCAATCTTGATCCGAGCCTATCAAATTTAGACACTTGGTGGTGTTGTGCTTGATCTGAGCTCTATTAAATTATTGACCTTGATTTCACTATTGAAATTTATTTGTATGAATGAACATGAGCCATATATATTCTACTAGTTTAACTCACTTAAGACACATTTCACCCACACATTTTCTCTTAAAGATCCACTGACCTTTTGACTATGAGCTCGCCATTGATCTTTGATGTATGATTGATCATTATTCATTGGATATTTATGACCCATTGACATCATTGATCACTCAATCATTATTATATTTACTATAATATTACATGATATAGACACTTGGAAGTACCTCATGGGTCTAGTGGAGACACACATCTTCTTGGTGGGATTTTAAAGGAGTCTTTTAGATCAATGCTAGGATACCATATGGCCTTTGTAGAAGGAAGCTTAAGACTTAACAAAACTTTAAATCAAAGAAAGTGTTCTAAAATAAAGGGTCCAACACAAATAGTACATTTAAAAATTCCACAAACAAGTTGTCAAAAATAAAAAGGCCACAGTAAAAATTCCAAATAAAAATGTTGAAGACTTGAACTTGAAGAATCAACAGACAAAATATCCAAAACAAAAGGCCATAAACCTAAGCACTTTGAAAATCCACAAACATTTTATCTGAATTTTTTTTTTTGAAAATATAATCTTGAAAAATCCTAAACAAAAATTCCTACACAAAATGGTATAAACTTGAACTTTTAAAAAACTTGCGAACAAAATGTTCAACACAAAACATCCAAAAATGCACGACCTTGAAATAATTATCTTTTTCACCATATTTTTCCGATGGACTTTTGCCCCAACTATAAATTACACTAATCCTTGGGTAATTTTCCACTTCAAATCCCTATGTTCAACTTAAAACTTTGTTGAAGACATTTTGAATAATAAATAGCTATTTTTTGTGGCTTGAACTTGACATCCCCATGCCCGTCCCACTCTGTTGGTTCAACTTTGAACACTTATATCCTGAGATAGAAAGGTCATAAAGATACAAAATATGTATACCATGTTTAAGGCATGATAAAATTCATGTTTGTGCCATTCTTTATCTCTTAGAATCCTCTTAAGTGAACTTTATAAAATGCACAAGTAAACTGACCCATCTATTTCTAAATGATGTCATGTGACCATCTAGTCCTTGAAAGATTGTAAAATTCATTTGATCATTAACTCAAAAATGAACTCTAATCAATTGATTTATATAGGTAGAAGCTTTTTATGTGGGCCAAAATTGGCCAATAATCATCATTTTTCTTATGAACATAAATATTTCAGGTTTATATAAGCTTGTGATACGTCCTAGTGCTTGAAGACACTATTGAAAATTAGATGTAGACTATTGAAATGAGGTTACTTAGACTAATTTGGGATGTGAGAGACATAATTTGGGTATGAAAAGGAAGAAACATCATGGAATTCATATGAAAACATGTAGTGAATATGTTTAGGCTCAATTTCAAACATAATGTTGATGCACAAATATGAGTGATGATTGGTTTGATCCTCAATGGATGAACTCACTTACTAAGAGTCTTGATATGATTGATCATGTCACAGAGCTTTAACTCTTCATGATCACCTAATCATCCCATATAACTTATATAGATTCAAAATGGAAGGAATGTAGTTGGGATGGCAAACAACAAGTAGACTCAAATATTTTAATAAACTCTACCTTTTTCATCTTTGCATTTTGTGAATTATCAATCAATATTTGACATTTTTATATTAAAACTTACTATTTAATTTGTAAATTTATTGGTTATTTGGTATTTTTGAATCAATATTTTGCCTTCAACATTTTCATTTTCCAAATCTATCTTCGATATTTGGGTCCTTCAATTTGGCACTTAGCATTCTCCATTTTGCAAAAGAGGGTCTTTAGTATTTTATTATCTTACTGGAGGATTTAATAAGACTTAAGTAGTAGAATGGTAGTGTATTATGGATAAATTTTTTTTGTTTTGAATTTCCACCTCATATTTTATACACCACAAACTATTGTGAGTTTCATGCTCACTATTGGACATCAACTTCTCTAGATGGGATTCCAATGAGGTAGTTTGAGCCTACATGGATGGATTAATCACTATATCCATATTACCAACTACCTCAACCCTTAATGTCATTTCTCAAGTCTTTTATGTATTTTTAAAAGTTTTCATAGATAAATCATGCTTGAAATGTATAATCAACCCTCCAATAAACCATTTCACATGATAAATAGGATGGACCTCATACAAGAACTTATATTTCAAGGTCTTCAACCTTGCATCATAAGTGTGGATGCTCTCAGTAAGCTCTTGATTAATATCCTTCAATGAAAATATGATCTACTACTCAAACTCAAGGATATCAAATTAATTCAAAAAAAATTCCTTTATTTTATTATCATTTATAGTAACTTGCTGTGGGTCAAATTTGTGATACCATTTGTGCACACGATGTAACAATGTGGTCACAAATTATCTCACCTTCTATTTTAACATAGTAATGCCCTTGGCATGCTATATGATTTAAAATTTATGGACATGTTTAAGATCATTTTACACTTCTCTACATTCTATAAATCTCAAAGACATATCATAAATGAATTGTTGAAGGATTGGCATTTGTAATATTGACACACTAGTTATCTCCAAGGTTACCTCCACCCATGCCACCTAGATTTCCTCATAATGGGGGCATTGGTCCACCAACTTCTAAACTAGGTTACATCATGGATGGATTTGTGCTCGGGTTAGCTTGTACTACACCTCTAGTAGTTGTTCCTCCTAATGTGTTATGCTATGCCCAACATAGTTGGGATCTTAGACTAAATTGTTGGTATTAATAATGATTGAAAATGTTTGTACAATACTAATTATTTCAAGATTCTCATTATTGTATCTTATCTCTATAATTCCTATATTAAAGATAAATTCATTCAATTTTCATTGCCTCTTTCCATCTTTTAATGAACTGTAAGAGTTGGAACTTTAAATAAATCATGGGTGGGTGCCTCCTTAATTGTCATTAGTATTACATAGTAGTATAATTCAAAGTGACTTTATCTATCCCTTATAGAATGTAATATTTTTCTTCAACATGCATTTAAAGGGACATTGAAGTTATCTCCTAAGAGATACCTTCAATATGAACATGAGTGGAATTTTACTTTACCTTGAAGGCACTTCTGGGTGATATCTTGAAGGGCCATGCAATAGATTCAATGTATCTCCAATGAGATACCTTTCAAACATGCACAATAATAGATTTATCCTTCAAGGTATCTCTTAGGATATACCTTCAAGTCACCCATGAAGTTATTATAAGGCCCTTGAAGTAATCTCCTAATAGATAACTTGAAGCACATTTTCATACATTCAATAGGATGTTGAGGGTATATCCATACACTGGAGTGGAATTTTCCTTCACCTTGAAGGGACTAATGGGTGATAACTTGAATGGCCCTATAATACCTTCAAGGTATCTCCTACGAGATAACTTTCAAAAATTCATAAGAGTGGATTTATCATTCAAAATATCTCCTAGGAGATACTTTCATGTTACCTAATAAGGTATTGAAAGATCCTTTAAGGAATCTCCTAGTAGTTACCTCAAAGGGAATTGTCATATATTGGAATTTGATAAAAGTGGGAACATTATCAATAAGATGTAAGGTTTAGCATCAAATGGCATTTCCTATTTAAAATGGATGAATGTGATTGGTTGAGTCATATCAACTAATCCCATTAATATTTCAATCAATAGGTTTGATAAGGGAATTTATGCACTCAAACTCATTGAGATATAAATGGAAATATTGATTCATTTAAAACAATGTGATGACCAATTTATAAAACTTGGTAAACATGGTGAGAATGCCTTCAAATCAGCTAGTTAGTTGGATTATGGACATGCCAAAAAATAAAACAATAATTTTAGACAACTCTGAACTTAAAAACATTAAATCTGAAAATATTATGTCTCTAGTTTACTATATACTACTTTACCAACCTAAAATATTTTTTTAAAAGTAGATAATTCCATTTCATTGAAATCATAGATCAAATGGATAAATAAATTTCTAAATTATAGTTATTAAAGTAAGATTTCACTTGTCGAAAGTGGTTGGTATGGGGGATTAATGCAAATGTACCATTGGGGTCTAGTGAACACCTTCTTGTATATGGAATATTATTAAAGAATTAATAATGAACAAATATGCTTCAAGGATCTAATATTTTGATCAACCTCAAGACCTTGTTAGAATTTATTCTTTATAAAAATTCTTAGACAAATATATCTTAAGGTTAATCTAATGATCTCTAATATATTGAACTTCTCAAGAAGTTTCAATATAGTACTAGCTTAGTCCTACTTATATTGAGTATGGATTCTATGCATACACAATTAATAATAGAAGGGCAACTTAGATGTTTCAATTTTAACTTACCTACAAAAAACATAATTATTAACTTATCTATGGATTTGTAATAATTTGAGTCTTTATGAGGTTTTTAGTTAGTCCATTTGGTTGGTTTGGATGATTAATTTTAATTATTTAGATCTGAAACTATTAAAATAACCTTGTTCCATATAATATGATGTAATGAAGGATCTATCTTATTCAAGTCTCTCTTGATGGTCTTATGAGCTATGCAATTTTGATGGGTTTCATAATGAATCATAGAATTAAGAAACCTTGACACCTTAATAAGATTTATAGGAGACCTTATACACAATAATAAATGTATTTATAACTACCATATTTTATTGAAATACCTATTTACTCATTGAATCCCTTATACACCTCACAAGGTCCTATATTTTGTCATAAGACTACACATAAGTCTATTAGTCTTAATAGAGGTTATTAATTCTACAATTACTTCACATAAGGAATAAAACACTCTCCCTTACCACTATTTCAATCTTCAATAAAGAGACACCAATCTCCTTTATTGGTTTCTGATAAAACTGGGTTCAAGGTCTTTTATACTCTTCTAGGTCTATGTATGCCTAATTTTGCCCTCATGATGACAAAAAATTGATTTTGATATCCTCAAATACTTTTGACTGCTCCTTAAATATGGACAAAAGGTGAAAAGTGTGTTTCAATATTTATATAAGTTTTAAGGTCCAAAACAATAAGGAAATATAATAAATTCTCTTTTTTTTACCCTCTCCATTAACACCTACATATTGGTTCGTACACAATAATCAATATTTGCTTTACACTAAATAGATATCTTATACACTAATATCTAAGGCCTCCAAAAAGGCATTTATTTTTTTAAATGACCTCCTAATACTCTAAGAATATTCACACAACCAAATTAACATATTTATATTTATGTTCCTACATCAAAAAAACCAGTAAAAAAACCTCTTTTCAACCTCTTTCCATAAAATAGAACATACAAAAGAACCTTAGCCCGTGGCCATTCTATAACTAGTAATGAAAGGTATGGTCATTATTGTATCAAATGGGTTTATGGATTGATTAAAAATTATTTTTTCATCTAATAAATTATGAATTACTGGTGTGGCATGACATGATATGGTTTGATCAATGAGGTACCATTGAAACCCTCTCGTATCATGATAGTTGCTTACTCATATTATTTTCTTACAATTATTATAAAATGTTTATTTTACCCTCAAATTCAACATTTCATTCCCTATTGGGTTTTTAGAAAAAAATAAATAAATAATAATCAAAAGCAGTAAATGCTAAACAATTCTAATCTCACAATTTCATAATAAAAATCAAGGTATATTTGAATCTCAGGGATTTCCTAGCATAAATCCATAAAAATTGAATAAAGGGTCCACATCAAGAAATATAAATCACACATTTTAGATACAGTGAAAAAATACATTAAATAGATTAAATACCTAACAAGAAGGATCAACAAAAATGATAGTAGAAAATGGGGTCAAAGCTTCCACCACTAACAACATAGTAAACCTGGCAGTCTGTAAAATATTTTTTTTAGCCTTATAATTGAGGGAAAATAATTGAAAGAGAAAATTATGGAAAGAGAAAGAAAATAACCCTAATTTTGAAGCATGTACAAATTTTTAATTATATAATAATTGAAAAAATTATATAAATTTACATAGAAAATTATTTTTAATTATTTTTTATATATTTAGACAAACATTTAAAAATAAATACAAAATTTTATCATTTATTGTAATTATTATTATAAATTTTTTTATTTATATTTATTAATTTAAATTATTAAATTATGTAATAGGGATTTGAATTCTTAATTTTTATAATGATTATATCTTGAATATAATGATTAAAATGTACTTATCTTCCATCTATGCAAGTTTTGAACATGTACCTATTTTCCTTTTTCCTAGACACTAATGTTTGCCATAGATAGTAGTGCCAACATTAATATCTCATCCTAATGAAAGTGTATAGTTCCCTACATTCATCCAATTTAAAAATTAAATTCATCTTAATGGTCAAACTAAATTCTTTAATGTGAGTTATTACTCCAAATGGGATTGATATAAATACAAGATCAACCCTCATTCATTCCTCACCTAGTAACATGGGAACAATACTAAGTATTATTACCAAAGAACATTAAAAGATAATTAAATATAAAAAAAAAAAAATTGTAGAGTTATCAATGATGTCATGGAGGTGTCTAGGTGAGTGGATAAAGTGTCTTGATAGTTTGAATGTCAATGACAAAGTGTGCAGTGTGCTTGTCCTAGTATGCTTAAAGTATGATTAGTTGATCTTCAATTTTGGAATGATTAGGGATGGGTTTAAAGTATTTATCATGTGTGAGGGGTATTATTAGAGGTCAATTATGATTGGATATCTTGTTTAAGTGCATGGTATTAATTCAGTTCTTCATTATGTTCATCTAGGCATAGTTGGTTATGTGGCAAAAAAAATTGAGTAGGGATATTGATGATGTTATATTTCACATGTGTGAAGGTTATAGGAGTAAATTGATATATGGATGGATTAAAATATGTGATGATATCATATTTTTAAAATTTTAGGTCATGAGGTCAAGAGTAGCTAAAGATATGTGGGTTCAAAGTTAGCCTCTCAAACACAAGTTCACTAAGTTTCTATAATTAGCCAGACTGTCACTGCACATCATGTAGATATGAATGAACCAGAGAGTTTTTAAATTTAATTTAGGTACTTATAAATATAATTAAGGTTAAAGGATTTCATGGAGATGTTGTCTATAGTGACAAGAAGGTACCTTGAAGATTTGGAGTCCTGAAATGTTTTCTAGATCGAGATATAAATCTTTAGAGTTACACTTGTAGACTGTGATGGGTCAAAGACCATCAAGTTAAAATATGTTAAAGTCTGAGGTCATCTAGTTAGTATATCTAATGGTTTGTGTTAAATCATAGATCTTGATCCAATGGTGCACATAGAAGTTAACATGTCAAAGGTTATACACGCTGGTGATAAGTGTTGTAAACTCGCTAATGTGACAAAAGATCAATGGTGAGTGGTTGTTTGTACTTATGAATATAAATGGTGCATGATAAGTCAAAAATTAAATAAATAATGTGGGAATTATGAGTGTCAAAAGTGCATGTGCTGATAACAAAGTGTTCAAAAGGCACGTGAGGGTACCAAATGTTGTAATCATCATAGTTTTGATCAGGATCTAATGGTGAGTGTCACAAGATAAAGACTTGGTTGATCCAAAGAGATTGATTAACCACATTTATTCCAAATTATTAGGAAGTATCAAGATGATAACAAGTATTTTATGTTTAAAAGTGTGTAAAGGTAAAGATCAGGCTAATCCATAGAGATCGATAGTACGTATTTGGTCAAATTTATTAGGGAGCATGAGATGAGGTCAAAGTGATAGATGTTTAGCATAGTTAAATATTAGGCTACTCTTGAAGAGATAAGTGGTGTGTATTTGATCAAAATATGTGAGAACATGAGATGATGGAAATTTTTTTGATGTTTAACAGTGATCATCGGCATTTGAATATAGCAAAGGGAAAAACCAATCTACAATGTTTGAGCCATAACATTTGATCTAAGATGAATTCAAAGGTGAAGTAAAAGTAAAAGTTGTAGAGGAATTCAAGGAACATCCATTGAATATTTTTATTTGTTTTTAATGTTTGTATAGTTAAATTTATTTATCTTTAAATTTTACTATCTTTTTGACCATGTTCTATAAGTGACCCAAGAAGGATATTTGAGTTGTTTTATTGGTATTTGGATGTTTCAAGGAAAATGAACTATTGGAGACTATTTTAGAATACATGAAGATAATTTTTATGGATTTTTGAGGTTTTAACAATCCATATTCAGTATGAAAAAATTCTTAGAAGTTGACTATTTGTTCATTCATGGTATTTGTGTGTACAAGGCTAATGTTTGAGTAGATTGAGCATATGCAAAAGTGTGTAATGATGAACGTAATAATTTAAGGATGTCTAAGAGATCATGTGGAGTGGACATATGCATTTGGAATTTATCTTTTGTTCTTGTTTTAATAAATGGGGTTCTAAATGGGTGAATAGGTCTTCATGAGACCTATAATGGCTACTAAGGTATAATTGAAAGGTGTAGCTACTTAAGGGTGACCCATGGATGATATGGCCAACCTATGTGGATGGTATTGAGATATGTAATATGTATTAAGGGTTAATTAAAGTATTATGTAAAACCTATATGGTGATATTCATGAAATATCTATAAATAGTGAAATCAAAGATGATGATGAGATCTAAACTTATGAGACTGAAAGAAGAGAGGGCATGTGTGAGAGTTATGGAGAGATAGAAAGAAAAAAGAGAGTATGATTAGTGGATGGGTTATAGATAATATTAGGTTGATGAATATATGTATGACTTATAAGTCATACTTTTGATGTAAAATTTAGTGATTTTATATGTTTGAAGACTTGAGGAAAAAAGGTATGTGTGAGTGTTGTGGAGTGAAGGATAAAACAAAGGGAGTGTGCCCAGTGGATGGATTATAGAGAAAATTAGGTTGATGATTGTTTGTATGATTGATAAGTGATATTTTTGATGTCATAAATAGTGATCTTTTAGGTTTGAAGATTGAGGATGAGTGAAGAGGTCTAGAGTGATCCAAAAGGATATTTTAGGTACCTTGAGTGTGAGCAAAGGATAGATGATGTTTGTGTAAGCTTAGTGGTTGATTTGAGAGGTAGATCAAAGTGTGGATTATGTTTATGAAAATTTGGTCATGTTGTTTAGGTTGTGATATATTTTTTTCTAAGAAGTGTAGAGTGATCCAAAATGTGGTTTTGGATGTTTGTGGCTATGTGAAGAAGTGAAGGGGGATGATATACATTGTATCTCCATAAAATTTATAGGAAATAAATGTGCATGATTTATTCATATCATAGATGTTGGGAGGGTGTTAAAATTATAGGTTATAAGAAATTAAACATCCTAAGGGTATGTATTCATTATGAAGCAAATATTTTACTAAATTTGGGTGAAAAGGACTTAACCATCCTAGGGGTAGGTGTTCCTTGTGAAGTAAGTGTTTCACTAAATCTAGGTCATAAGTAATTGACCATCCTAGGGGTAGGTGATCTTTATGGAATGAGTATTCCATTAAAGTCTCATGTTTTTAATACCTTATAGGATAAATAATCCTTGTGTTTTTAGGATTGAGAGTGGGTTTTATTACCCATGAGGGTTTCCCACATTAGATAGCGTGTTATGATTTGATTCTCTTGTTCATGTTTTGATGGTAATATAGTTGCATATGCTTATTGCGTTGATTCATGAATGTCAATGAATAAATTATAAATGATTTGAAAGTGAAATATTGATTGACTAATTTACCCCGCCTCACAGTCTTCTTGTACCTCCAATAATTGGTATCAGAGTTGGCCCTTTGGAGGAAGCTTAACATCTTGAAGGAGATCCTAAGTATCACAAAATGGTTAAGTAGTTGAAGAAAGAGAAACAATAATGGAAGGATGTTATCAAGGAACTTGAAGATCAAATATGTACTATGAATAAATATGCCAAAGAAGATGAGAAAGTTATCAATAATCTTAAGGTTTAGCGAGAAGATGCCAAGGCAAGTTTGATTTCAAAATAAGAAGTGTTATATGATAGAGAGGAAGAAGAAGTGGATCTAGAAGTTTAGATCATAAAGAGGAATCAAAATATGAGGTATGTGATCATATGTCTTGAAGCATAAGTTATTTCTCTTGAGGGAAGTTTGTTAGGCAAGACCAAAAGAGATGAGAAGAAGCATCAATAGTTGATCAAGTATCTTGAAGAGAAACCATGTATATTGAAGGATGACATGGATAAAGAAGCATGGCATGGCTAAAGAAGCCAAGGAGGATAAGGAGGTCATCAAATATCTCAGAAGTCAATTAGAGGTTTCAAATGGTATCCTAAAATAAAGAGAAAAAGAGTGCAAATACCTCAAGACTCAGTTAGAAGAAGCGAATACCAAGGTGAGTTCAAAGAAAGGTAAAAATGATGAGTTGAAGACTAATATTTATTACCTAAGATTAGAACATGAAGAATTAATAGAAAAGTTGGATAAGATAGAAAATGAACATGTAAAGCCTAAGCAAGCTAAGAAGAATGCAAGCTTTGAAAGCAATGTAAGAAGGTCTGTTAGACAACCAAATGCTTTAAGGTATGCTAGTTTATTCCATAGTTATTGTTATACATGTAATAAGTATGATTATAGAGATAAGGAATATAAAAGGAAAACAATAAAGGATGGACATTCATGGATCTATGATAGAAAGAGTTGTTGGCCAAAGATTGATCATAGTTTAAATCTACCTAAAGGTACAAATTATGTTATTTATTTCATTTGTGATTAAAAAAATCATATTGATAGAATTTATCTTAGTAAATTTGATAAGCCCTGAAGTCATTTGAATAAGGGAAAGACTCCTAAAAATCATATCAAAAGTCAAAACATGATGTGGAGGCCACAGGAAGTGAAGTCTAGTCCTATTGAGTTCAAGGATGAAACTTTTGATACTATAAAAAAGGAATCAATTTTGGAGGTGTCTCAAGAGTGCTAAGGAAGCTTGATATCAAACAAAATGGAGAGGAAGGTGGATGATACGATAATAAAGTCAATTATACCATTCAAGGCCAAAGATTATCTAAAATAAGGATCCCAATTTGATGGTTTATTTTTTGTAGTTGAAGAATTTTAAAGTAAGGGGTTTCATGATTGCCAAGAGTTCTTGTTGTCTGCTTATAAATAGGAGATGGTGTTAGTTGAAGATATATTACAAGAACCTATGTATTCATCATGCATTGTCAAGGAAGACAAAGAAGAGATGGATGATAAGCAAGTTGTTTTAGTCAAGAAAAAGAAGAAGAAGAAGGTTCTTTAGTCATGTGATGAGGATTGGTATGCTCCTCTATTCTTGGTCCTTGTGAAGTAGAGATATCTTTATTATGATTCATGAAGACATTTATCAGTTTGAAGAATCATGTGGTATTGAAAGGGTGTTTTCAGTTGGAATAGATATGTCTAGGTGGAAGATGTGTTTTGATGAGGTCAGAGTGATGTCATAAGGTGCCTTTTTTATTCTAGTTTGGTGCTTATTGTGTATACAGTGTCTACAAGGTTAGAATGGGTGTTTCCAGGTGGCATAGTGAGATTGATGTAATTTCAAGAATATTTTGGTGATAAAAAAGACCTATGAACTTCTTTGTGATGTGTTCTAGGAGGTTTTGTGTCTTGATGATCATGTTTGTGCCTTTTAGAGGTTTTTGTGTGTTCTCGAGTTTATCTTTCTTGTTACAGGTTAGAGATGTTGTATAGAAATTTAAAGTTAAAAAGGTTGTGGAGGCTCATATATTTGTCTATAAATGTGTGATGGTTGTCTCCAAGTGTTCAATAAGTTTTAGAGTTGGGTGTTGACTAGAAGGAGGTTTGTTGACCATGTTTGTTTTAAGATTCTAGAGTTTTGGGCTATGCTAGAAAAGTGGGTTGCCTTATGAGTTGAGGTCTAAGTATTATTAATAGTCTAAATGGGCCAAATGGGTTTTCAAATAAATCTTCATATAGATTTGAAGATTTATATTTTTCAAATTATTCAAGCTTTTGTCAAGATAGAGGCCTAATTGGCTAGTAGGTTGTGAAGGATGTATGTTGTAGAGGATGATTTAGGTGATGAAAATTGGCGTGATTAAGGGGGAATATGATAGTACTCTAGGTATGAAGTTTTAGGTCTTGAAGGTATGTATAATGAAATTTGTGGGCTCTTCAAGTTCTAGGTAGGGCTATAAGGAGTTTAGATAGGCCTAGTATGAAGAAGAGTGTTTGTTGATAAATTTCACCAAAAGAGCATGGTATGAGTGTTTAAATGTAAGTTATATGGTTTATTTATAACATATTTCCAATTTATTGTGTGGATTCGAGATCTACTGGTTATTCTTGGAGGTGTCTTGCAAGTGAGAGTATGAAATCAAAATGGTGTTGTTTGAAGACCCAAAGCAATTTAGTGTTTTGAGTTTGATATTTTCAAGTTTTTGAGGCCATGAAAGTGTTATCAAAAGTTATATAGGTGAGATTTGGTTATGAAGATCAAGGGGGATTCTTTCAAGTTCGAATAAGGAGGAACATGGAGTTAAGGGGAGCTAACTTAGATGGCTTGAGAAGTTTTCATGATCAAAGGGGGAGCTAGATTGTTTAGTTTTCCAAGCCCAAAGATCAAGAAGGCTTAGAGTAGAGGAGCTTGGTCCTTGAGGTGGATTGAGAGAGAAGGATAATAAGCCTATGGGGTGGTTCTTCATCATGTGTGGAGATATGAAGATGATGAAGAGGTGAAATGGCTTAGAGATCTTAGGGGGAGTCCCTTTTATATGTTTATTAGTGTGTTCCAATAGATTTTAGTGATTTTATGTGTTCTTTCTTCATTGTTTGTAGTGCTTGGTTGAAGAGAGTGTTAGAATATATCAAGAAGAATTTGTCAAGGAAAGAAGAGGTAGGCTCAAGATAAGGGGGAGTTTGTATCATATTTATAATGTGGTCCTCTCTTGTTGATGTTATTTTTAGGTCCTCATGATTAATTTGTGCCCAATTTATCATTATGTCAAAGGGGGAAAAGTTTCCTATTGTGAGAGTGCTTAAAGAGAGAGAAGGAAGGTGAGAGATATCATGGGTGTTGGCATCAATGAAAAAGGGGGATATTTTTTGAGAGTTTTTAGTGATGTCATGGAGGTGTCCAAGTGAGTAGATGAAGTGTCTTTATAGTCTAAGTGTCAATGACAAAGTGTGAAGTGTGTTTGTCCTAGTATGATTAAAGTAGGCTTGGTTGATATTCAATTTTGGCATGATTAGGGATGGGTATGAAGTATTAATCATGTGTGAGGGGTAATATTAGAGGTTAAGGATGATTGGAGAGATTATGGAAGTGCATGGTATTCATCTAGTTTTTCATTATGTTCATCTAGGCATTGTTGGTTCTGTGGCTAAAAAATTTAAGTAGGCATATTGATGACATTATATTTGGCATGTGTGAAGGTTACATGAAAATATTAATATATGTATGGATTTCACTATATGAGGATATCATATTGTTAAAATTTTATTTCATGAGGTTGAGCATAGCTAAAGATATGTGGGTACAAAGTTGGCCTCTCAGACAAAAGTTCACTAAGTTTATATACTTTGCTAGACCATCACTACACATCATGCAAATATAAATGAACTAGAAATTTTGTGCATTTAATTTAGGTAATAGTAAAACCAATTGATGTCAAAGTGTTTCATGGAGATTTTTTCTATAGTTCCAAGAAGGTACCTTGAAGATTTGGAGTCCTGAAGTGTTTTCTAGCTCAAGATATAAATCTTCAAAGTTATAGTTACAAACTATGATGGGCCAGAGACCATTAATTTAAAATACATTAAAGTCTGAGGTCATTTATTCATTAGATATAATGGTTCACATTAAATCATATATATATTGATTCAATGGTACGTGTATAATTCAACTTGTCAAAGGTTGCACGCACTGGTGATAAGTGTCACAAGCTCACTAATCTGATAGAAGATCAACAATGAGTGGTGATTTATATTTATAAAGATCAACAGTGTGGAACAAGTAAAAAATTAAAAAAATAATGTAGGAATACCAAGTGGAAAAATCGCATGGATTGATAGGAAATTATTTAGAAGGCACACGATGGTGCCAAAATTTGTAATCATATGAATTTTGATCAAGATCTAATGGTGAGCATTGCAAGATAAATACCTCGCTGATTCAAAGAGATTGATAGAGAACATTTGTTAAATTTTTTTAGGAAAAAATTAGAGGATAATAAGTAATCAATGTTTAATAATGATCAAAGGTAAAGACTAAGCTAATCTATAGAGATCGATGGTGAATATTTGGTCAAAGTTACCAGGGAACATGAGATGAGGTCAAAATGATAGATGTTTAGCATAGTTAAATATTAGGCTACTATAAAAAAGATAGATGGTGTGTATCTTATCAAAATATGTGAGGACAAAAGATGATGGGAAAGTGTTCAATGTTTAATAGTGACCATTGGTATTTGAATTTAGCAAAGGGAAAAATTAGTTTGCAGTGTTTGAGCCATAACATTTGATCTAGGTTAAATTCAAAGGTGTAGTAAATAACAAATTTGTAGAGGAATTTAAGATGAATCCATTGAATCTATTTATTATATATGAATGTTTGTAAAATCAAAGTTATTTAGCTCAAAAGTGCCTTACCTCTCAAAGAATTAACTAATAACCTCACTGCCATATTTTTTGGGTAACATGATTTAGATTTAGACACATGGGATTATAGGCGGGAGCGATGGCTGCGAGTGGAGGGAAGGAGAAGAACAGCTTTGGTGAGGGCACAGGGATAGTGTGACAGGGCCAGGAGGAGTTTTCCCAAGCAAGGGAGTCTTTTTACTTTAGCGAGTGACCCAAAATTTCTAAGGTCAATGGTTGTTTCCCATGTAGCTAAGATAGACCAGTTCTGGTGATTGCTCAGGATACCGTCAAGGAGGATGTCGAATAATTATTGGCTCATACCTTGATTTGTAAATTTATGGGGATTCATGTATCCTAATCAGTGTTGGAATCTTGGATGAGGCATACCTGGCAGGTAGAGGGAGATATTGATATTATGTTGGCTACTAATAGTTACTTTTTGGTAAATTTCTCTTCTGTATCTAACAGGAACCACATATTCGAGGGAGGACCCTATTTTTATGACCGATTCGATCTGTTTATCAAACCCTAGCACCCAAGGTTTAATTTTGCAAAGGATTTGCCTACTAGTGTTCCTGTATGGGTCTACCTCCTGAGACTTCCTTTGGAATTTTGGCGCGAGGATATCTTGTGCGAAATTACCGCCTTACTGGGAACGCCAATTGTTGTAGCTCATCAATCTTTAGACAAGAAGCTTATTTCATTTGCTCGAATTTGTGTGGAAATTAATCTTAATAATCCCCTACCTAAATCAATGGAAATCTACTTGGGGGCAACATCTTGGGTCCAACAAATTGATTATGAAGCTATTCCTTTTTGCTGTAGAATTTGCCATGTCTATGGGCACCTGCACCATCAATGCCCTCAGGCTGGGAGGTTCAGAGGGATGGATCCTAAGGGAGGACAAGAGCCAAGTCAAATGTCTCATCAGGATACTCCATCTTCTTCACTGGGAAAGGCTATGAATGTAAAATCCCATTCAAATGGGGCAGATGCGACTTTGGGAGCAACTGAAGATATTGGACTTGACAGGGACGATTTTACCCAAGTTCATCATCATGGGAGAGGATGCGGTCAGAAGCGTAGAAATCAAGACATATCTCTAGAAATGAGCTTTAATCAATTTGAAGCTCTAGACAGTATGGCCATAGAGGATGGCATTCCACCTATGGAGGAGGGAGGACCCAAAAAGAAGGATGAGAATAGTGCCCTCCTCATTGATTCTCAAGACATGGTGATTCAGTAGTGTCAGGATAGTGTGAATGCTTTGGGGGATGGGACTCTGGTAGATCTTTCAGAGCAGCAGAACAAGGATGACAGTTGGGCTGATTTGGTTAAAGATAAGGAGGTATCCAAGAAAGATAAATGAGTGTCGAAAGTATTGGGTTTGATGTAGAGACCATTCAAGAAAGTCTCTTTTTCCACACCTTCCAGACCAGGATGCAAAAAGGACCAAGAGAGGCTCAAGCTCACAGGGGACCTATTGGTTGAATTAGGAGTGGTTAAAACCTTGGATGAACATTTCACCCAACCTAGTCAATGATAGTGTTGTCATGGAATGTGAGGGGGTTGCATAGTACCCCTAGATGAAAAACTATGTGGAAGTTGATCTCTGAACACTCTCTGAATATATTATGTATCCAAGAGACCAAGATTTTTGTGGATGCTATGTATAGTTCCTTTCCTAAATTTTTGGCTTTAGGCCAATGTCAGTGTGTAGGGGCGTTAGGGAGTACTGGGGGATTAGCAATCTGTTGGGATCTGGCGAAGGTCACACCACTCCAGTGGATGGATACTATCTCGATGCTTTCCATGATTATGTCCTCCCCTGAAATAGGAGAGATGATTTTGGTCACTAATATTTATGCACCTGGAGATATTCATGGGCACCTGAAGCTATGGGAACATTTATGTTATGTTTGGAACTGCTGCCCTTACCTGCCATGGATCATGAGTGGAGATTTCAATGCAGTCCTCAGCCTGGAGGAGAAAAGAGGTGGACTTAATCATCTAGACCCTTCGTTTGAGCTTCTTAGACTTAATATGGATCGGGTGTGCCTATCTGATGTCAAACCCATCAAGGTCCAATTCACTTGGAGCAATAGAAGATCAGGTAATGAGGCTATCTCTGAGTGCTTAGATAGATTTCTTCTATCTTGATTTTGGTTATCTAGTGCTTTCTCTATTGCTGTAGACACTGAAATCGTGTCTAACCCTTGGTCATCCTCCCTCTTGGTCCATTCCTAACCCATTCCTAAAACATGCACTTACTAATTTAAAAATTAATTTTTTATTATTAATATCCTCCCCTTTGACACATCACCTATAACACCTTGCTTGACACCTCACCTTGGACTATTTCCCACCCTATGACTCACCCAAGACCTATTCTTACTTCTCTCTAACTGCCTAACCAACTCTCATGCGTATTTAGCCCAACCTTTGACAATTCTCCAATGGATAGTGCACTTGGCAGATGGAGAATGAGCTTGGTGGCTCTTTTACCCATTCTCCACCCACCAACATCGGTCAAATGTTGGTCGACGCTGGTGGAATCACCGATGTTGGTTTTACTTAAACCAAAATTCAAACCTTTGACGGATCTAATCACAAATGGTTAATCTCTGGAGCTAATCACGAATCTCGAAACCTCTTCTGGCGAAACAAAGTTCTCGTGCTTTTGCTTTCTAGTGCTCTGGCTTCTTGTTTTCTCGCAGGGATTAGCATTCTTGATAGCATTTTTTAGGCACTGAGGTCTTGTATCAGACATTCTACACAGGGATTGCACGATATCTCCATCACTAGTGACAGCGAAAACATAGCTTCTGCACCTTTGCCAACTCGTGTCACAGCTAAGTATTTGTAATATTTTTATTTCAGTGTCATTTCAAATATATTAGCATTCTGTCTACTATCTATTCCAAGCATCCTTGACCCAACCTTCCCTATTCTTCTTGGAGAGGCTAAAAAGCCTTCTCTCACCCCTTATTCCCTTTTCTTTACCTCTGACACCCCTTTAGTCTCTCTTTAGACAACACCCTCTGTCCAATCAACTCAGCACAAGCTATCAAAGACCTACAGACCATCTTAGGACCAATCTAATCAACCTGACTAAATTGCTTCACGGAAAGGCTGAAAGGCCTTTTTCTTGCCCCTTACCCCTTTTCCTGACAACATACCCTCTGCCTTAGTTCTTATTAAAGATTATATCTACTATTTTACCATCCCAAACAAACTCCCTGACTCATAGACAAGACCATAGTCCATCTTGTAGATCGGAAACTAGACCTGTAACCCGTCTCTGGCCATTACCCCGACTGACCTCGTCCATTTCCCCTACTGACGTCAACATTATAACCAACATCGGTGACTTTCTGACTGATGCCAGCAATATCACTGATGTCAGTGACTGTGCTAAGCAGATTGTAGCTTATCAGGTATGCATTTGCTTTCAGTTCTTTCTTTTTAGTCTTTTATTATTTCTATTTTCTATCTCTATCATATTCTATTTTAACAGTGGATTGTCATCCTCCAAGAAGCCTTAGTGCTTCTAGGACCAAGCTTTTGCTTGGCAATCCACCCTCTTATCAGCTAATGTTTTTCGTGTTTTAGTGTTTGTCTCTTTTAGGTGTCATCCTCCACAACCAAAGAGGAGTTCTCACAACGTCTAGATAACGGTGTGCATGACTACATCTAGGTACATACAAGCCTTGACCATTTCTTTAAGTTTCTCATTTTCTCTCTTTGAATGTGAAAGTGAAAATAGCGTAGAAACATTCTGGCACGCCCGGTGGGACCCTTAGGGCCTTCCTTGGGTTCCTTTCCTTCTTTTTTCATTTAGGTGCATTAAGTTTCTCCCTCTTCACCTCTTTCTTCTTTTCTAAAAGACATCATAAGAAGGAATAAAAAGAACTTTTCTTTCTTTTCTTGCATTTCTAGACTAGTCAAAAATCATATTCTTCAACCCTTTCTCAATTTGTTTTCATTCCAACTTAACATTTCAACTTGGGGCTTAAAAATACATTGCATTCCATTTTTGCTTGCTTGCATTTCTTAGTCCACACTTAGTAATTAATAAACCACATATTGAATTAATCGTAGATCACTTGATGTTACACAACCAAACCACGTGCACTAAATCAAACATCAAACTCACCTGAGATAAGGCCTGACTGGGATTTCATCACCCAGCGGATACCTTACCTGTCCCGGTGATCCTACTTGGATTTCACCACCAAGGGAAAAACCCACTCTATTCTCTGGCAGAGTCTAATCTGTAGGGAAAGTATATTTTGGCTAAGCGAGACCAGCTTACCACTAGAATCATGAAGTGAGGGGAGCTTGCTCCTTAGCACCAGGCCAAGTACAGAACCTAACATAGACTTTTGAGTGCCTAAACATACATGAAACCATCTTTAGACTACCTCTTCTAGGACCCTTCTAACAGCCAACCTCCCTCCACATTACTTTAAGGCATAAGCCACATGATCCTAATAAAATTATTTCTAGGGATTTAAACGCTTAGGATCTACCTATCCTCATCTTATTTTCTATTTTTATCTATTTTTTTTGAGCTGGTAAGGACGTCTTCTTTATTTCCAAAAACTTTTAAATTTTTTGAGTTTCTGGAAAACACAGTAACCGACATCGGTTTTGTAATCGACGTCGGCAATTTTTCTCCACCAGCATCGGTTATCTGATCGACATCGGCAGACTTCTTCACCGACATCAGTTTTTGTACCGACGTTGGTCACTGTCCAATCTTTTTTTTCCCAAAAATAGCAAGCTTAAAATCCAACTTTCTTGCTATCTAAACACCCATTCTGAGTTTCTAAAACTAAAAAAACACAGTTTTCTGAACCCTAACCCTTTCTTGCCTTGAATGGTTTTGACACGTTGTCAAACCAAGGCTCTTATTGACCACGCTAGGCAACAACCGCTTCCACCTTCACCATCCATAACCAGTCCTATAATGGAGTTCCACTTAGAGACTGAAAGAAATCTTACTTGCCCAACCCCGCCCCAGACTCCTATTGTCCCAGAAGGGGACCAATATTTTGCATGATTCTTGGACCTCAATGTCAAAGCCTTGCAGCACTATCTCGCGCATAGCCAAATTCAAGACTCCCTAGGCAACCCAATCTATGGGATGCCGACTTCCTTAGTCGAGACAAGGATCACATCAATAGCATCTACAATTCAACCTATAGACAATCAAGCCAACACCTCGACTAATAACCCAACTGTGTCCTACCTTCAAAATTTAACCTCTCCTTCTAGACCTACTTCTATGGGGGTTCCGGTACCCCCTCAACCTCAAACTACTCAACCAAATCCTACACCTTTCCAAAACCTAGTGGTCTCTATCCCCCCTACTCTTGCACCTATTAACACAAGAGTAACTGTCTACCCTTCAACAAGTGTGGCTACTCCTCAACCATCTTTGACGACCCCTATCCAACTTGTGCCTACCAACCCCATAACACAAGTGCCCTTGGCTTCAACTTTCGCTCCAATAACGAGCTACCCATATGTTGCGTCTACGCAACCAACCACGTCATATGCCCCTCTCAATATCTTTCAAGCGCCTTATAATCTAGGGGGTGCTCCACCTGCCAATCCATCAATAGATATCATCAAAATGCTGATGGACAAGATGTCTAGCCTAGAGACCTCCATTTCTAGCTCATGTAATGCTCTCTCATACGAGCAAATTTGCAATGAGCCCATTCATCCTTTTATCCTGATTAGACCATACCCCAACCAGTGGGAGCTTCCCAAATTTTCTCGCTTTCAAAGCAAGGAAGACCCACAATAGCATTTACGGGCATTTAGACATGCCTGTTACCTTATTGCCCATGATGATGCATTGCTCTTACGCACATTTCCTATGTCTCTCTCTAGTGTTACACTTGACTGGTATAGCTCTCTTGCCAGCCATTCCCTCTTCACATTTACACAGTTGGCCTAGCTCTTTCTTGATCACTTCTCCATCAACATCACCAAGACGGTCTCGATCACGGACCTCTATTCTATCTGCCAATTCGAGGATGAATCCATAGCTAACATTGTTGCTCGCTGGAGAGGCCTCATCAATCAACTCTCCTTTTCCTTACCCCAACCTAAACTTATTGAACTTTTCTCCTGAGCCTGTGCCAAACATATTTCTTCCACCTTATGGGTTCAGACCTTCCACACCTTTGACGAAGCCTTCACGATGGCCCATAAACTTGAATTACGTGCCATCGATGAGAATAAAGTCAAGTTACGGAGCAAGAATCCCAACTCTAAGATCAATGACTCCTCTTCTTCTGAACCTTCATCATCCAATCCTAAGTCTAAAGCTTCAGCTAATGCTGTGGTCGTTAGACCTTTGTCCTCTTCAACCAATCAGCCTGAGCCATCCACATCTCAGAGCACCACCTGCCAATTCCAGCAGAGATACGTACAATGATAGTATACTCCTCTCAGAGAATCATACGCGTCTGTGCTAGAAAAACTTGTTAGATAGGTAGTTCTCAACCTCCCCCAGATCTGACCACCTCCACAATTTGATCCCTCATGCGCCATCCCTGCGTGGTATAGGGAAAACGACTTCTGTAATTACCACCATGTCAAAGGTCATGACACGAGTAACTGTAAGACCTTTAAAAACATAATCCAAGACATGCTTGAAAAGGGTGACCTCGTCCTAGACAATCCCAATGCACCTCCTAATCAGGGCATCGACATCTTCAAGCAACCATTCCCCAATCATCCACCGACCCAAAATAATGTTCAAACCTTGATTGACAACACTCATAAACACAACATTCAAACAATTAATACGGTCTCGCCCTTCATCCCTGAACAACCTCAAGAGGTTAGTCCATCTATCAGTCCATCATGTGTGGACGATCCTCTTTCCCCGGTTAGTTCTCCATCAACCTCTCTCATCTTGGAGGATGCCTCAACCTTACCGGCACCACCGTCTCACCATCCTCCTTCCTACTGCCTATGGAGGACCCGACCTTACCTACTCCTTGACCGCAAGTGGAGGGCACCATAATCCCTGCCCTTTACCCACTTGAGGAGCCACATTTTCCAGTTCCTTTTCCACCAAGAGAAGAACCTGACTCTCCATCTTCTTCGACCAACGACAATCCAGTTATAACTCCCACACACCTTGGGTCCGAGACTACTGCCACACCTAACACATCTTCTCAAGGACCCAAACCTCATCCAACATTTTCTCAACCATTTTCTCGACTAGTGGAGAAAATCGAACTTCTCCCTTCAAGGAAAGTGGAGCACTATGGATTGTGGGAGCATCTTAAAGCTCTTCAACATCCATGTGCCCTCTTGTCTCATGTTGCCAATCCTCCCAAGGTAGAATCTCCCAAGACTCTCAACAAAGACCAGACTCCCACTTCTAAACCTGCATCTACCCCATCTAAACCGATCAAGTCACTCAACATTCACCCTGTCTCTACCCTCACTCACCTGCAAGTGAAGGTGGACTTAGACTAGAGCTCGACCAATAGTAGTCTCCCAACCAAGTCTAAGAAGACTGCTAAACCACATAAGTGAACCCCTCCTCCACCATCAACATTACCCTCCATTTTAGGCCCTCATCCTTCTACCCTAATCAGAGTGCTCCCTACTCTGACCCTTAACCAAAAAAAATTACCTCCATTACTTCCTTTGCCAACCACAAGTCTACCCCCTCTCAAAAATTTGGCACCTCTCATGAAGAAAGTGCCATCTTCACATGTGGTCACACCACCAACCCAAAAGGTGGTACGTAAGCCTTCTTCAACAGCTCCCAAGCAAAAGTCACCAGTGCATCATACATCAACAAGCATGGACCCCTTAGTAGGTTCATACGCTTTGATATTATGCCAACTTTTGCAAACTTATAGCATAACCCTTCCATCTATCAAGCCATTCTAACCCCTCGGGTCAAAACCTTCCTGGTTTGATGATATGAAGATTTGCTTATACCATCGTACGCTAGGACACGATACCGAGACTTGATGTGCCCTCAAGGCAGTCATTCACCGCTATATGGAGAAGGACATTCTTCTCCTTGAGGACACTCTTGACCGACCCTCGACACCTTCCCATCTAACCTCTTCAACCACATCAACATCTCACCAGCAGGCCATGACCCCTTCTTCCCCTCCTATCTTTGAAATCAATGCTATCCACATAACCACTAGGTCACAAAAGGACAAGGTGACAGAAAAAGCTGCTATTCCTTAGACCTATCCTTTTGTCCAGTTACCTCAACCACCAAAACCCAAGATTTCCATCTTAGGTGCATCCCAACCCCCTTCTTCAGAGGCAATCAAAGACTCTATGATAAAACAACTTCACCAAATGCCTGTGAAGATGACCTTATCCAAAGCTCCCCCTAGCATCATCAAGCTCTAATCAAAGCCTTACAAGCAGCAGAGGTCCAACTTGAAGACCCTCAACCACTAGCTGCCCTAGTCCATTCTTTATCCACCATCACCTCTATCACTTTTAGTGATTCTATAATTCCTACCTCTACCTTGGAAGATCAGGATGCTGCTCTTTTCATCATAGCCTATGTTGATCGAACCCACATTAAGCGAGTTATGATTGACAGGGGCGCCAGCATTAATATCATTTCTACCCATGCCTTTGATCAATTGGCTCTTCCCAAGAATTGCGTATCAAAAACTGACGCAATCCTTAGATCCTTTAATGACACCACCTCTAACACTATTGGCACTGTTGTCTTCCATATTCATGTTGGTCCATGCACAATCCTGGAGCTCTTCTACATCATTGAGGGAGAATTCCAATATAACATGCTATTAGGATGACCCTGGATCCGTGCCATGGCTTTCGTCCCTTTAACACTTCACCGTTGTGTCAAATTTGAACACGACAAACAAGTCTATGTCATTTCTGCCAAGCCATCCCCTTTTAAGACTTGTAACACAACTTATCGACCAAATGACGTTCTTATTCTTCTCAAGGCACCAACCCAAACATCGTCTCCATCCATGGAAGCATCAACTAGTACACAAATAGTGGTTGCCATCACATCACCTTCTCAATTAACAACCAAGGACCCCATGGACGATATCTTCCAAAGACTTTCACTTCGAGAATATCGCTTACTTACTCTAGACATGTTCTAGACTCCTCAAGAGTATGGACAGCTTCATCAAAATCCAAGCTATGATCGTCAGATCAGAATAGTCATTCCTTATGGTCCTCCTAGCCTTTGAACTAATCTCATCTATGGGGGCTGGATCAAGCTCCTACTGACGAGAATCCTTCCTCCTCACCTCAACTATTCACATCTGATTTCTCCTTTCTTGGCAACCCCACCTTTACACAGACCTACCTTTATAGGTGTGCATGGAAGGGTTTTGGCTTTGGGCGCTACGAACAAGGCTCCCATCGGCTTGTCGAACCACCCAATGATGATAATGCAAATAAATAATATGGACTGGGTTTCCAAGAACCCACTAAAGCTTCTGCAAACCTTTGCCCTGAACCCACCATCGACCAATCTCTTCCAGACTCGCCTATTCTTCCATCCTCACCTACGGAGTCGGTGGTTTCCATCCCTCCTAGTTTTTTTTGCATAAACACCATCCACTTGGAACCCCTAACTTATCAACTCAACGGGGTTCCCAAGTCTCTCCCTCTCATTTATCCCAGCATGATAGACGATGAATCGACAACCATCAACACTGTCCACTGCATAGACGATGATGCCATTCTTACCTATATGGGTGCCGATGATTCTTTCATTCAGCACTCCCTCCCTTCTGAAACATAGGTTATGTTAAATGAATCAACCATTGACATTAACCTTCCATCTTCTGGTGTTCCTCATGTCTTAAAGATTGGTCAATCTTTAGACACCCAAGAGCAGATCGACTATACCACATTTCTCTCAGACAATCGCAAGGCCTTTGCCTAGACATACGGTGACATGCCTGGTATCGACCCTAACATTACCACTCATAACATTGTCACAAACCCAGAGGTTAAGCCTATTAGGCAAAAGCTTCACAAAATACATCCTCGTGTTGCGCTCCTTGTCAAAGAGGAGCTTCAGCGCCTTCTTTCTGTCTCCTTCATCCAACCCATCGATTATCTGCAGTGGGTCTCTAACATTGTTCCTATCACCAAAGCAATTGGGGGGATCCGAATCTGTACATACTATCGCGACCTCAACCTGGCTTGTCCCAAGGATGACTTTCCTCTTCCAAACATTGACCAACTTGTTGATCTTACGGCTGGCCATGAGATGTTATCACTCATGGATGGATTTTTAGGATATAACCAAATCCTGATTGCACCAAAAGATCAGCACAAAACCACCTTCATTACACCATGGGGAACTTTATAATATTGGGTCATGCCTTTTGGTCTAAAAAATGCAGGTGCCACATATCAACGTGCCATGACTTACATCTTTCATGATCTCCTCCATAAAATCATGGAGGACTATGTAGATGACCTGCTTGGCAAGTCTAAGCTTTGTCGCGACCATTTGACTATCCTCAAGATCATCTTCTCTCACCTTCTTCAGTATAATGTCTGTCTTAACCCAAAGAAATGCGTCTTTGGGGTCCTCTCAGGGAAGCTCCTGGGGTTCATTGTCTCTCTTTGTGGCATCGAGATATATCTTGCCAAAATCTACGCCATCCTCAAAATTCCATCTTCGACTAATCTCAAGCAACTTCATAGTCTGCAAGGGAAGCTCCAATCCATCCGCCACTTCATTTCGTAGCTTTCTGACCACTACCAACCCTTTCATCATCTCCTCAAGAAGGACATCTCCTTTAAATGGGATAAAGATTGTGAAGAGGCTTTTAAAGCCCTCAAACGCTATTTGGTCTCTCCACCAGTCCTTATTCCACCAAAAGATGTTCAACCCTTGTACCTCTACATCTCAGTAACTAATCATTCGTTAGGTGCCATGATCATGCATCAAGACGAGCAACATCATGAGCAAGTGGTCTACTACATAAGTCGAACACTTGTCGACTATGAAAATTGGTATACTCATACCGAGAAACTATGTTTGGCATTAGTCTTTGCCACTACCAAGCTTCGTCACTATCTTCTTAATCATAAAACCTTTGTCATCACTCACACTGACCCTCTTAAATACATGCATTCTAAGTCATATCAAAACTAGCATATGGCTCATTGGCTCATGCTTCTTGCTGAGTTTGACTTAGAATTTGTCCAGCAAAAATCTATAAAGGGGCAAACAATCACTGACCAACTAGCGGATGCCCCTCTTCCTGACAATCAACCTTCTCAGTGCGAGTTTCTCGATGAATCTATCGCCACTCTCTCGACTGATGACACATTCTACCAAATGATGATGTTCTTCGACGGCTCCAAATGTCAACTTGGTGGGGGTGTGGGGGTCATCCTTATCCCACATGAAGGCGAGCCCATGCCCCTGTCTTTCAAACTCGACTTTGAATGTACCAATAATATGGCTGAATACGAAGCCTTAATTTTGGGACTTCAAACTGCCCTTTCTTTACATATCAAGACCATCAACATTTTCGGTGACTCGCAACTTATCATCAATCAAATCAATGGTTCATATCTTTTTAAAAATGAAATTTTATAAAGGTACAAGCACCGTGTTGACACCCTTCTAGCATCTTTTGACCATCACTTATTGCAGACTGTCCCTCGATCTACGAATAAGTTTGCTGACACCATGGCTTCCCTCGCCTCGCATATTCCTTCTTCATCATCATCCTCATCAAGAATTTATGTCATGGTACATCATGTGCCGTTGCCTTCATACATTTCCACTGACATCAACCTCGTCCACACCATAGACTCTAGTTCACAAGATGTATGGTATAAACAACTTGAAGACTACTTGGCTCATTCTATCATTCCTCCCAACCTCTCTGGCAATGCACGGCGGGCTTTCATCAAGCGCACTACTCGCTATACCATGCTAGGGGGCCTTCTCTATAAAAGAGGTTTTGACAGCCTTCTTCGCTATTTAAACTCCACTGAAGCCTCTCATGCTATTAAGCAAGCCCATGACGGGATTTGTGGCAGACACTTCAGTGGTAACTCAGTTCCCAAGCGCATCCTTCGCCTAGGTTATTATTGGCCCACTCTTCATCAAGACTGTAACGATTATGTTCAGCATTGCATCAAGTGTCAACAGCATGCTAACTTGCTTCATCTCCCTAGTCTTGCCTTACAAGTTACTCAAGATTTTTGGCCTTTTTCACAATGGGGCTTAGATCTCATCAACAAGATTAACCCTCATTCGTCTCTTCATCATCAGTCCATCATCACTGCCACCGAGTATTTCACTAAATGGGTGGAAGCTATTCCTCTTGTCTCTACAAAAGCTGACAAGATTGTTGACTTCATCAACACCCACATCATCTGTCATTTTGGTGTACCTCAAAAAATCATCATCGATAACGGAAAGTCATTTAAAAACAAAACTATCTAGAAAATTTGTGACTCCTTTGGCATTAAGCTCAGCTTTTCTTCGCCTTACTACCCACAAGCAAATGGGTAGGCCGAGGCTTCTAACAAAATCTTAACTAAAATTCTCATGAAGGTGGTCAATGACACTGGAAGGGATTGGCGCATTCATATTCCCTTCGCTTTGTGGGCCTACCACACTAGTATCCAAACCTCTACAGGTGCTACCCCTTTCTCTCTAGTGTACAGAATAGAGACTATTTTACCTCTCAAAGTACAGATTCTGTCTCTTCACATTTCTCTCCATGACATTCTTTCTAATGATGACTTTCATCAAGATTGATTAGCTCAACTTGAGTTACTCAATGAACGTCATCTTACTACCCTCAACCATCTCCATGTCTATCAAAATTGCATCAAACGAGCCTATAACAAAACTCTGAGAGAAAGAGATTTCAATATCGGAGACCTCATCCTCAAAGAGAACCAACATGTGACCAATATGAAACAGAGTAAATGAGGCAAATTTGCTCCTAATTGGCTCGGACCTTATATCATCATGCACAAGTATGGATCAGGGACTTATCGTCTATCTTCTCTTGAAGGTCGGCCAGAACCTGAGCCCCTTAATGCTTTGCATCTGTGACCATTCTACTGTTAGTCGAGTACTCATCCACTTAACATTTAACTTGAGCTCATCTCTTGAGCAATACCTATCCTTTTAATCCTCAATCCTTTCCACCCTTTTTCCCTTAACAAAATCCTCTACAACCCTTTTATGATGTATGGATGCTTCGTCCTAATAAAAGGGAGCCCTTGACCTTCTATAGTCTTGTCCATGACTCAACATTCTGTCAAAAATAAATCAAGATGTCAAAATATCCAAGGTCACAAAATCAAATAAAAAAGTAGACTACACCCTCGAAGCACAGCTGTACTATCATTGCTATAGCTAATAGACTGCTCCCTCAAAGGACAGCTATTTAAAAGCCCTTAAATTTATAAAGCAAAATATAGACCACTCATTCGAAGGATGGCTATGATTAAATCTTGCTACAAACAGCACTTTCTTAGAAGCTTCTTGCATCGATCAGCTTCACAAATGACCACAAAACAAGATGACATCTCTATGTAGACTTCCCGCATCGATCAGTCTGCACCAAAAAAAAAAAAAGGTCATGGACTTGACTTGTAGTTGTCTCAGGATCTCCTATCAAAAGGGGCAAAGTTATCCCTACTCTAAAACGGGTTACCCTTTCCTCCTATCATAACACCTACTCAAGGGACTTCGAGCTCACTTTAATGTCAAAGTGATTCAATTACCGCTTTAACACAACTCATGGTCAACGATGCAACGCATGAATGGGGCTCTTGGTTCTAACAACCCCTATCTATGCTGCCATTTTGGTCCTTGTCAATGAAAGGGTGCTTATGCCTTTTACTTTCTGCTTACACTTTGGTCACATTCAACCACATCATTTGTCAAAACAATTCAACCCGACTCTTTTTTAACCACTCACATAGCCTACTCATTCTGGTTTCCATAGACATCAATACACATGGAAACTATCAATCACACAATTTATGTCAAGCATAAACCATTACTTGCTGAAACATAAATCGACTTGCAATTCATTTTTAGCATACATCCATCACGAATATGGATAGTTGCTAAGGGATGAAAAACCCTGACCAATGTTACAGAATACACCATTTGGAAAAGGCTGTAGCATCATCTTCTCCTTGTCATTTCAAGCATGTACCCTCAGACATATGGGAAATGCTATATCATTATCATGACCAAAATCAACCACTTCAATCTTTTTCCTCCCTCTTGGGAGAACTGCATTGGCCTGAGGCCCTAACAACAAGGGCTATGTAGGTAACACTCAGTTGACATGGGGTCTTCTAGGGTTAGCTCGGCCATTCCTTCATCACATTTCTTCCATCACATTCTTTCGTCACCTGCCAATCACATCTCAAACAATCACATATTTTCATAATCATTAACATTAATCATTTTCATCCATATCATTAATCATTAATCCTAATCATACATTCATCATCATATCAACACAACAATATCATCATCATAATCCTAAATATCATATCAAAACATGTATCAAATCAAAATAACATAAAAACACATCCATAAATTTTTTCATAACACATCAATGATCAAAATCACATCATATATATATATATATATATATATCAATGTTTTACAATGGCATAATTTGTGTCTTTGTCTCTCTCTCAAAAAAATCAAATACATCTCGCATCATTAGCTCGCAGGCCGGTATATACATAATATCAAAGTCTGCCCTCAAGGCTGTGGTTGTGGTGGTGGTGGCAGTGGCTGGGAAGATGTTGTATCCTCTCCCCCCTCTAATCTACATCGTCTGCGAGACCCAAAAGCCGTCACTCACAACATAGACCTCTGTCAACTCAGCTCTGCCCTCATCTCAGAGTATCCCTATATCTGAGGGGACCCCCTGATGGCCCTCTCATAATAAGCGATCTCATCCAGCGCATCATTATATCTAACTATAGATACAGTCTGTGGTGGACCCATTAGACCTACTGCCATGCCCTACACTGAACCCTATGGTTGTGAAAACCCTAGCTGCACTGACATTGACTACGTAGGCTGCTGAACTGGCTGTTGAGGTGGATGCTACATCGGGCCCTGTCCTCTCAAACCCTATCCTGCCAATGCATGTGCCTAGGCTACAGCCAATTGCCCCTATAAAATGGTAACCTGTCCTCATGCTGCATCCCTCTCCTAGATGGCAGCATCTTTCTCTTGTCGAGCCACATCCCGCTCTCTGATCACTGTCTATAGATCCAGCTATGGTCCTGCCTATATCCCTGTATACTGACCTGCCCACCATGTCGAGTAGGCCTCTGTACATCCTGGGTCTGCTATCCTGAGGCTTGCTAGTAACTCCTCAAAATTAGGGCCCTCGGTCTCCTCTAGCAATGGAAGCAGCACCTCAATGTCATCCCATCTATACAGTGGAAAGGCGGGTGGCACATCCTGAAGCAGCCCATACTAGCACCACACCCTCTCCACTGGCACCCTCTCTAGCTCACTGGCTCATCTGCCCTTGACCCACCTAATGCTCTGCACTCCAACCAGATGCTCTATCTAATCTCTAAAAACTAGATACACTAGGTACGGTCTCCAGATAATATCTGTCAGGATCAAGGCCTCCAACACCCCTCTATAATGGTCAATATCTCTGACCACTCCATCACCTCGTGCCATCAGCTAAATCCAACTCTGAAATCAGCCTAAATCACCACTGGGAGGCCGAGAGGTCGTGTGACCACGATGTGCTCATAAGCCCAGCAATGTAGGAGGTGGCTGACACACAAGCTATACCATCGCTGCTAACTAATGCCCCACAATTCTCTATACACCTGGGCCAAAAAGACAGGCACCCAAGCAAACACTATCTACCACTCTATCATATCTATCAAAACTTCAGTCATAGCGACTGGAAACCTGCCTCCCTCTACATCTAATAATGCGTAGACCATGATACCGATCATCATTAGGATCACCAGCCGATGTGCATCCTCGTCCATAGCATAAAGGGGCTCATACGCAAAGCTCACTAAATGGTAACTAGTCTTAATGACATGCTCCCCAAATAGCATAACCGTATGAATATCATGCACCTCTCTTGAGCATGCATATAGATCTGCTCTGTGTACCGGTAGCCACAAAATCTGGTATACATCCTCCACTGTGACCGTCATCTCTCCAGTGGGTAGGTGAAAAGTGTTGGTGGAATGATCCCACCGCTCGATCAGTGCCACCATCAAGCTCACATCTTGTGCCACTCTGCAGTAGCATCACAACCCACCTAGTCCCATTGCACTCATCTACGCCCACTCCTCTCCTCTAATGTCTCGACACATCCACGTCAGCAATGTCGGCAGTCGATCCCATAGCATCAATGTCTGCCTCACCTGCATCCAAAATCAAACCCATGTCAATGCAACTCTCAATCCCCATAACTCTTCTTCACAGCCCAACCATTTGCCCTTTTGTCTATCTACTTAACCATCTACCAGAATGTCTATGGCTATCTTGACACTCACGAAGCCCTTGGCATAGCTTCGATCCCTTGACTTGGCAATTTTCTACCCATCCTTCTGACCAGGCAGCCACCGACATCAATTTTCATGCTGACAACGGCACTAATATAACTGACATCGGTCACATAGTGACCGATGTCAGTAGGAAAGTGATCGATGTCGGTCTAAAGTCAGCCAACATCAGCGATCCCACCGACGTCGGCAACTGGTTCGGCCCTAAGGCTGAACGAAGTGAGCCCTAAAATTAGGGCTTCCCCATTGTGGCCTCCCCAACCCCCCAAAACCCTCCTAAATTTCCCCTAACCTCTCCTAGACCTATTCCCCACCCTCCTTGCTACCCTCCCCCCTCGATTTCTACTTAAAACAACCACAATTTCAAAAACTAAATCAAAACAAAAACTCACCCAAATAGGGTTCAGGGTCCTCCTACCTCATCTCGATGTTGCCAGCATGGTGGCACAATGGGTGCCACTGGTGGTGAACCTCCCGTGGGTCCTCTACTCCCCTCTGCCATGGCTTTTGTGTTTCAATCTCTCCAAGCTTTTCCTGGCCCACAAATGCCTCTGCAGTATCCAATCACTCTCCAACTCGCTCCCTCTTTCCACCAATGCTTATCTGCCACCTCAACGCGCTCACTCAGTCAACTCTGGGTCACTTTCACTCAATCAACTCCAGATCTCTCTTTTCCCTCATTCAACAAGTAGCAAATGACCTTTGGTGGGCTACCAATCTAGTTTTGTTGGATTTGGCAGGCTACCGACGTTGGCATATTCATGCCCTGGTCTGCTGATGTCGGCTGATTTTTGCCGACGTTAGTCCTTTTAGTCTACCGATGTCGGTTATGTCACTAAAGTCAGCATACTTCACACCTCTTCATTCCCTAGAATCATGTCCCCAATCAATTAGCCCTCTAGTACAAGTCATTTTGGCCCCCTGGGGCACACTTGAGATCACTTTTGCCTCCGTCCATCGACCACCAGACCTTGGAGATCATGACCATCTCCTCTAACCGTGACTACTTCCAAAGTGATTTTTCCTTGGTTGTTTTTGCATGTATGCTACCTCATGATTGGTTAGCAAAATTGTGCACATATTTTTGACCTTCACAAGTATAGGATCGCAAGCCGGTTGATCCCCACTACTTGTGACATTTTCATGTTTTCGAGAGCACTTCTTGAGCTAGGGATACCTGGAACACGATGACCATTGGAGCTTCAGCTTAGATTGAATAACCCAATCAACAGACGACTAAATGCTGGGGCCCATTTATTTCAATTTTGGCACTCCTCGACCCTCAACCTGCGACAATTTGACCTGACCATCCTCGTGAAGTGGTGTACGCGCAATCACAACTTTTGCAGTGTTCTCACTCTATCTTCACCTTTTTCATCCACTCTCTGTCAAATCGGCACCTGATTCTAGGTTCCCTTCTCTCGACTCCTACTTTGAGGGGGAATACCTCATCCATAATCGGGGCAACCAACCCTCCTATTTTTGTCTTATAGTTCACTTGAACAACCAACAAGATGAAATCAACCTTATCCCATACCTGAGGCAACCAACTCCTATTTTTGTCTTGCAGTTCGTCTAGAGCAACCAACAAGACAAAAAGGGGCAAATGTAGACACCGAAATCATGTCTAACCCTTGGTGATCCTCCCTCTTGGTCCATTCCTAACCCATTCCTAAAACATGCACTTACTAATTTAGAAATAATAATTTATTATTAATATCGTCCCCTTTGACACATCACCTATAACACCTCGCCTGACACCTCACCTTGGACTATTTCCCACCCTATGACTCACCCAATACCTATTCTTACTTCTCTTTAACCGCCTATCCAACTCTCGTGAATATTTAGCCCAACCTTTGACAATTCTCCAACGGATAGTGCACTTGGCGGATGGAGAACAAGCTTAGTGGGTCTTTTACCCATTTTCCACCTGCCGACGTTGGTCAAATGTCGGCCGATGCTGATAGAATCACCGACGTCAATTTTACTTAAACCAAAATTCAAACCTTTGATGGATCTAATCACAAATGGTTAATCTCTGGAGCTAATCACGAATTTCAAAACCTCTTCTGGCGAAACAAAGTTCTCGTGCTTTTGCTTTCTAGTGCTCTGGCTTCTTGTTTTCTCACAGGGATCAACATTCTTGACAGCATTTTTTAGGCACTGAGGTCTTGCATCAAACATTCTGCATAGGGATTGCATGATATCTCCATAACCAGTGACAGTAGAAACATAGCTTCTGCACCTTTGCCAACTCGTGTCACAGCTAAGTATTTGTACTATTTTTATTTCAATGTCATTTCAAATATATTAGCATTCTGTCTACTGTCTATTCTAAGCATCCTTGACCCAACCTTCCCTATTCTTCCTAAAGAGGCTGAAAAGCCTTCTCTCACCCCTTATTCCCTTTTATTTACCTCTAACACCCCTTTAGTCTCTCTTTAGACAACACCCTCTATCCAATCAACTCAGCACAAGCTATCAGAGACCTACAGACCATCTTAGGACCAATCTAATCAACCTGACTAAATTGCTTCATGAAAAGGCTAAAAGGCCTTTTTCCTGCCCCTTACCCCTTTTCCTGACAACATACCCTCTGCCTTAGTTCTTATTAAAGATTATATCTACTGTTTTACCATCCCAAACAATCTCCCTGACTCACAGACAAGACCACAGTCCATCTTGTAGACCAGAAACTAGACCTGTAACCCATCCCTGGCCATTACCCTAACCGACCTCGTCCATTTCCCCTATCGACGTCGATAGTATAACTGATGTTAGTGACTTTCTGACCGACACCGACAATATCACTGACATCAACAACTGTGCTAAGTAGATTGCAGCTTATCAGGTACACATTTGCTTTCAGTTCTTTCTTTTCAGTCTTTTATTATTTCTCTTTTATGTCTCTGTCATATTCGATTTTAACAGTGGATTGTCATCCTCCAAGAAGCCTTAGCACTTTTAGGACCAAGATTTTGCTTGGCAATCCACCCTCTTATCAGCTAATGCTTTTTGTGTTTTAATGTATGTCTCTTTCAGGTGTCATCCTCCACAACCAAAGAGGAGTTCTCACAACGTCTAGATAATGGTGTGCATGATTACATCCAGGTACATACAAGCCTTGACCATTTCTTTAAGTTTCTCATTTTCTCTCTTTGAATGTGAAAGCAAAAATAGCGTAGAAACAATTGCCTCTAAAATTCTAGATTGGAGAGGGTCATATCATTGGCCCATTAAGCTCACAACCAATTTCATTGACAGCCCCAAGAAACCTCCCTTTAAGTTTCAGCTAATGTGGCTTCGAGATCCTTCTCTTCATAACCTTATGCCACAGTGGTGGAGGTAGGGGGGCCTTGAGTATGGCACAACTATGTTCTCTTTTACCAAGAAGCTTTAGTATCTCAAGAGAAAGTTACAGGTGTGGAATAGGAACAATTTTGGCAACCTTTATACTATGAAGAAGAGAGCACAAGATAGGTTGGACAGTATTACCAAACAGATTCTTGAATCTGGCTTATCAACTGAGCTTCGTAGGGCAAAATTTGTGGCTTTGAATGACCTTAATGAGTGGAAACATCAAGAAGAAATCTTCTGGAAGTAGAAAGCCCAGGTTGATTGGCTCTAGGAAGGTGACAAAAACATGGCCTTCTTTCATAAGTCGGTTTAGGCAAGGCGCAACCGAAATTATATTGCTTCTCTTGTGACCTCAGAGGGAACTCGTATTTCTTCCGCCCTTGCCATTGCTAAGGAAGTAGTCCATTTTTACTCCAAGCTTCTTGCTAGAGCTGCACATATAGCTGATTTGGAGGAAAACATGGTTTTGTCCTGCATACCTTCTATAATCATGCCAGAAATGAATGACGCCCTCCTGAAACCGATTGATAAATCGGAAGTGGAAAAAGTTGATTTTACTATGCATATAGGCAAGGTGCCTAGTCTAGATGGATTCCCTGTAGAATTTTTTCAAGAGTTCTGGGATATAATCAGCCAAGATTTAGTAGAGTTGGTGCAAGAGTCCTTCCACAACAAAGAGATGCTCAGAGCAATTAATGCAACCTTCCTGGTGCTAATCCCGAAGAATGAATAGGCAAATCAGATGGATCACTTTTGGCCCATTGCTCTCTACAATATGGTGTACAAAATTATCACCAAGCTCATTGCAGAGAGGCTCAAATTTTGGTTCCCTAGGATCATCTCTGAGGAACAGGGGGGCTTTGTTGTGGGCAAGCAGATTCTAGATGGAGTGGTGATTGCTTCGGAAGCAATACACTCTAAGAGCATGTCTTAGGAGAGAGTTATGTTTATTAAGCTTGATTTGGCTAAGGCATATGACAGGGTTGACTGGAGTTTCATGCAAAAAATCTTTCTTGCTTTTGGCTTTAGCTAGGACTGGATCCATTGGGTGATGAGCTATGTCACCACACCGTCTTACTCAGTCCTCATTAATGGGGCACCTTCTAGATTGTTTGGGGCCTCTAGAGGTCTTTGCCAAGGGGATCCTTTATCTCCTTACCTATTTATTATTTTGGTTGAGGGTCTGGGCTAGCTCCTAAAATCTCAGGCATCGCAGAACCTGATTCATGGCTGGCAGTGGGGCAATGGGGCTACCAAATTGACTCATCTCCAATTTGTGGATGACACCATTTTGGTAGGGAAAGCCTAGATTCAGGAGATGCAAGCTTTTTAGAATGCTTTGGACACTTATCTAGTGGCTTCTAGACAAAAATTAAATGAGCACAAATCCTCCATTTTTTTATTTAACACTCCAGATTCTATTCAGCACAGGATTGGGGCTATCCTTAGATTCCAATCGCAACCTCTTTCAGTGACTTATCTGGGGGTCCCCATTGTCATCGGTAGGTAGCCCAGGCTCTTTTGGCAAAACATTCTAGATAAATTAAGGTAGATAGTCAATCATTGGACCCACCATTAGCTCATGATGGCTAGACAAGTGACTCTTCTCCAGTTAGTTATCCAAGCATTGCCCATTTACCAGAGCATGGTCCTAGCTGCTCTGATGTATTTTCTCCGTGAATATGATGCTCTCTCTCAGCAA
Organism: Torreya grandis; assembly: GCA_037957365.1. Classification (NCBI taxonomy): domain Eukaryota; kingdom Viridiplantae; phylum Streptophyta; class Pinopsida; order Cupressales; family Taxaceae; genus Torreya; species Torreya grandis. The sequence goes on along the minus strand of JARHVA010000570.1, from coordinate 338,225 downwards.
TTTCTTTGGAGTGGAAATCTTTATAATTCAAAATGGAGCTTGATTAATTGGACCACTATGTTTAGGCCTAAAAGGGAGGGAGGTCTTGGGCTTATATCTGCTATCTTGTCCAGCCAAGCTCTTGCGAAAAAGCTTTATTGGGGGTGGTGCACCAACCAATCCCACCTTTGGGCCCGTATCCTTTCACTAAAATATTTTCTTGGAGCTAATCCGGTAGAGATTCCCAGGTTCTCCATTGAGGGAAGAGGTTCCATGGTGTGGAACACCCTCAAACTTGGAGCTTCCTTGGTGCAGTCTAGCCTTTTTTGGATTTGTAACAACGGAGCTGAGACGTTATTCTAGGAAGATTCTTGGAATGGAGCTCCCCCCATCATAGTTTCTCATCCTCACTTGCAGGACTTGTGTGATGCTTTTTGAAATGTGAGATGGAGTACAATTGAGCATTATAAATAAGCTTATCAATTAGGGATTGCTATTGCATATACATGAAAAAATGCGTCTACCTGGCCATTGGGAGGGACCATGGAAGATAGGCAGGACTTAGCCCACATTCTTGCTAATAGGGGATGTAGTTCCTTGAGAGAGAGTGACATCTTGGCTTGGGGAGGAGATCCTAGTGGAAAGTACTTAGTTTCTTTAGGATATCAAGAGCTGATGAAGAAACATTATGGATAAACCGAATTTCTATGGAGCAAGAAAATTTGGAATTCGACAGCTTGGCCGAAATGCAATTATTTTTTATGGACTCTTACCTATAGATACTGCCTTACTTGGGATAATCTCTCCAAAATAGGTTTTCAAGGTCCCTCAATATGTTTGTTTTGTTATGGTAGTGAAGAGAATGGGGAGCATCTCTTTTTTCAATGTCCCTTTGCTAGAAGATTATGGCATCTGTGGTGGGATGCCTGGGGGCACCCATGTTGGCACACTGTGTCCTTGGCTGAGTTTTGGCAATGCCAGGATAAGCCTCCTAGCAAGGCACCTATTCTGCAGAATGCGTGGACTGTTGGACCCACTTTTATTCTCTGGCACCTTTGGATTGAAAGAAACAAAACAATTTTTCAAGAGCACAGCTTGAACATTAGAGAGGTTTGGCTGAAAGTGCTCGTTGCCCTTCAGGAAACGCTCCAGGTTAAAGGGGCAAGCAGTGATGACTTGGAGCAAAATGACACCTTTGTGTTTTCATGGCTCTCCCCTGGCATGCCTTTGGGAGCATAACCCTATGGTCAAATGCATCCCATGACTTGTAGCAGGCAAAGGATGCGCCCTATCAGTCACCTAGGCAAATGGATGCCAGCTATGGAGGGAGTTTTGAAGGTTAATGTTGATGGCTTGGCTAGAGGAAATCCTGGTGTTACTGGGATTGGAGCCATTAGAAGGGACAATTCAAGCTCTATCCATTTTTTGTTTTCAGTTTATAAGGTGAATTATACCAACAATTGTATGGAGGCATTGGCCATCCTTGAGGCGTTGCAAACATGATGTCAACAGGTGTGGCTCAGTATTATTTGTGAGTCAGACTCGTAAGTGGTGGTCAATTTCATAAACAATTGCAATTTTGACAGTGTGGATTGGAATCTAGCTGTGATTAGTAAGAAAATTTTATAGATAAGCTCATCCTTCGAGTTGATTTCTTTTAAGTATATTCCCCATGAGTGGAACAGTGTGGCGGACCGTCTTGCTAAATGGGCAACGGAACATGGGCCGAATTAGGCTATTTACGATCAGTATAAGCTTCTTGTGGGGTTATCCCCTACCCTAGCTCAACTTCTTGAGCAAGATATGATGATGTAATTTTCCCATTCTTGGGCTTGTTTTAATAAATTTTTATCCCTTTTTAGTTGCAAAGTTATTTAGCTCAAAAGTTGACTGTGTTTGACCATGTTCTGTAAGTGACCCAAGAAGGATATTTGAGCTGTTATGTTGGTATTTGGATGTTCCAAGTGGACTAAGCTATTTTAGAGTGTTTTAGACTCCATTAGGATGATATGTATGGATTTTTTAGGTTTTAAAAATCCATATTATTAAAAAATGCTTATAAGTTGTTTTTTTTATTTTTTTATAGTATTCTTGTGTACAAGGCTAATGTTTGGCTAGATTGAGCATATGTAGATGTGTGTAATGATGAATATAATAATTTAATGATGTTTAAGAGGTAATATGGAGTGGACCTATGTATTTTAAAGTGATATTATGTTATTTTTTTACTCAGTGGAGTGATAAATGGGTGAATAGGTCTCTATGAGACCTATAAGGGCTACTAAGGCCTAATTGAAAGGTGTATCTACTTAAGGGTGACCCATGGATATTATGGCTAACCTATGTGGATGGTATTGAGATACGTATGATGTAATAAGAGTTAATTATTATGGCTGACCTAAATGGTGATATTTATAAAGGATCTATAAATAGTGAAATCAAAGATGATGATTTCTAGACTTGTGAGACTAAGAGAAGAGAGGGCGTGTGTGAGAGTTATGTAGAAATGGAAAGAAGAAAAGGAATGTGCCAAGTGGATGGGTTATAGATAATATCAGGTTGATGACTACGTGTATGACATATAGGTCATATTTTTTATGTCAAAAATATTACTCTTATAGGTTTTAAGACTTACGAAATAGAGGCATGTGTGATTGTTGTGGAGCAAAGGATAGAAGAAAGGGAGTGTGCCCAGTGGATGGGTTATAGAGAAGAGTAGGTTTATGATTGTGTGTATGACCTATAGGTCATATTTATAATGTCATAAATATTGTTATTATAGGTTTGAATATTGAGGATGAGTGAAGAGGTCTAGAGTGATCCAAAAGTATGTTTTGGATGCCTTGAGTGTGAGTGAAGGATAGATGATGCCTGTGTAAGTTTAGTGGTTGATTTGAGAGGCAAATCAAAGTGTGGAATATGTGTATGGCCATTTGGTCATGTTTTTTAGGTTCTGATAGAGTTGTTTCTAAGAATTTTAGGGTGATCCAAATGTGGTTTTGTATGTTTGTGGTTGTGTGAAGAAGTGAAGTGGGCTGATATACATTATATCTTTATCATAGTGGCATGCAAGCAGTGTTTAGGAGATGTTCATATCATAGGTTTTAGGAGAGTGTTCAAAATCTAGATTAAAAGTACTTAACCATATTAGGGGTAGGTTCTCCTTATGAAGTAGGTGTTTCAATAAATCTAGGTCAAAAGGAATTGACCATCCTAAGGGTAGGTGCTCCTTGTGAAGTAGGTGTTTCACTAAATCTAGGTCATAAGGACTTGACCATCCTAGGGGCAGGTGCTCCTTATGGAATGGGCATTCCACTAAATTATCATGTTTTTAATACCTTATAGGACAATTAGTCCATGTGTTTTTAGGCTTGAGAGTGGGTTTTATTCCCTATGAGAGTTTCCCATATTATATGTTGTGTTCTAATGTGCTTCTCTTATTCATGCTTTGATGGTAGTCTAGTTGCATATGCTTATTATGTTTATTCATGAATGTCAATGAGTGAATGATAAGTGATATACAAGGGAAATATTGGTTGATTGATTCACCCTTCTCTCAATCATCTTGTACTTCCAAAAAAACTTCCCTATTTATAGGTCTAAAGTACTAAAGGAACATCCCAAGTGTCTGATTTTCCAAGTTATAAGGAGTGATAGTCCATGACTGAGATCTAAATCCATAAGAGTGAAGGTGAAACAAAAACATATAATCATCTAATTTGTCACATCCTATTCTATCACATATTTTCTAAGACTATTTACGTACAATTACTATCAATTATTTGCTTACATTTATTATATATTCTTTAATATCCTTCAAATCCTAATATCCTTTCTTATGTGTTATATTTGGGTTTTATGTCTATGGTTCATTGGAATTTTTAGAATTATATTTTTCCAAACATTAGGAATTTTACATAAGAATTATTGTTGATTTTTTGCATCCATACTTAAGTTGTATAAAAACATGTCTATAATAGATAAAAATTCCCTTTCACAAATAATGATTTAGGACACTATCCTAATGTATCATTTCCTCAAACGTATAATTAGTTAGTGCTTGAACCTAACATTTTTATGTTATTAATGATAAGATCAACTTAGATCAACATTTTAGGATAAAACATAAAAAATGTTAATTATTTCATTCTTTAATGGAATATATGATAATGCTAAGAAACCATCACATAGATAAACAATTATCGCATAGACATGTAAATAGAGTTACTATCCATTATTTGCTTATATTTATTATCCATTATTTAATATCCTTCAAATCTTAACATCCTTTCCTATGTGTTATATTTGGGTTTTATGTCTATGGTTCATTGGAAAGTTTAGAATTATATTTTTCGAAACATTAGGCATTTTACGTAAGAATTATTGTTAATTTTTTGCATCCATACTTGAGTTGTATAAAAACATGTCTATAATAGATAAAAATTCCATTTCACAAATCATGATTTAGGACACTATCCTAATGTATCATTTCCTAAAATGTATAAGTAATTAGTTCTTGACCCCAACATGTTTATGTTATTAATGATAAGATCACCTTAGATCAACATTTTAGGACAAAACATAAAACATGTGAATTATTTTAGTCTTTAATGGAATATATGATAATGCTAATAAACCACCACAGAGATAAACAATTAACACATAGACGTGTACATAGAGTTACTATCTATTATTTTCTTACATTTATTATCCATTCTTTAATATCCTTCAAATCCTAACATCCTTTCCTATGTGTTATATTTGGGTTTTATGTCTATGGTACATTGGAAAATTTAGAATTATATTTTTCCAAACATTAGGTCTTTTACATAAGAATTATTGTTAATTTTTTGCATCCATACTTCAGTTGTATAAAAACATGTCTATAATAGATAAAAATTCCCTTTCACAAATCATGATTTAGGACACTATCCTAATGTATCATTTCCTCAAATGTATACGTAATTAGTGCTTGACCTTAGCATGTTTATGTTATTAATGATAGCATCACTTTAGATCAAAATTTTAGGATAAAACATAAAACATGTTAATTATTTCATTCTTTAATGGAATATATGATAATGCTAAGAAACCATCACATAGATGAACAATTATCACATAGACGTGCACAACAAAATAAATACAATTAAAATTAATATTATACAATTAAACTTAGCACATATAATCTATATCAAACTTTGTTTTAATTTAGTTCATATTTCTATGGTTATATGCATTCCACATTTCAAAATATAAAATCCATAACTTCTAATTATTTGATTTTCTTCATCTCAAGCCCTAACTTATATCCATTATTTAATATCCTTCAAATCCTAACGTACTTTCCTATGTGTTATATTTGGGTTATATGTCTATGGTTCATTGGAAAATTTAGAATTATATTTTCCCAAACATTAGGGATTCACCACAAGAATTATTGTTAACTTTTTGCATCCATACTTCAATTGTGTAAAAACATGTCTATAATAGATTAAAAAATCCATTTCACAAATCATGATTTAGGATACTCTTCTAATATACATTTCCTCAAACTTATAAGTAATTAGTACTTGATCCCATCATGCTCGTGTTATTAATAATAAGATCACATTAGATCAACATTTTTGGGTAAAACACATTATTTATTTATATTATTAATGAAATCTATTATAATGCTAAGAAACATCACATAGATAAAAAATCATCAAATCGATGTGCACAACAAAATAGATACAATTAAACTTAATACATATAATTCATTCTGAACTATGTCTTAGTTTAGTTTATATTTCTATGGTTAGATGCATTCCACATTTCTAGATCTAGAATCCTTAACTTATAATTCTTTGATTCTTTTTATCTCAATCCCTAACTTATATCAATTATTTAATATCTTTCAAATCCTAACATAGATTCCTATGTGTTATATTTGGGTTTTATGTCTATGGTTAGTTGTAAAATTTAGAATTATATTTTCTCAAAAATTAGGTATTCACCATAGTAATTATTGTTAATTTTTTGCATCCATACTTAAATTATGTAAAATCATGTCTGAAATAGATTAAAAAACACTTTCACAAATCATGATTTAGGATGATTTCCTAATGTATCATTTACTAAAATGTATAAATACTTGGTACTTGACCCTAGCATGTTTGTGGTATTAATTATAAGATCACATTAGATCATCATTTTAGGGTAAACCACATTATTTCTTTCTTTTAATGAAATTTATGATGATGGTAAGAAAACATCATATAGATAATCAATCATCACATAGTCATGCATAAAAAAATAGAGACAATTAAACTTAATATGATAGAATTAAAAATAATACATGTAATCCATATTAAAATCTATCTTTATTTAGTTCATATTTATATGGTTTGATGTATTCCACATTTTTATATCTAAAATCTATAACTTCTAGTTTTTTGATTTTATTAATCTCAAGCCCTTAGTTATATCCATTATGTAATATACTTAAAATCCTAACATAATTAATATCCATTATGTGGGCCATATCAACATACAAAATATATTTAACTAAATTAATATGATACAATTAAAGTTAATACATATAATACATATTGAACTCTATCTTCATTTAGTTCATATTTTTATGGTTAGTGTTTTATTCTTTTTGGGAAACTAGTGTTCAGTTCCTAAATAATAAAGGGTTTGGAGTAAGGGGGAAAATATAATATAATATGGTACAATACATATTTTGATCAAATTAATTACATAGGGGAATAAATTAATTTATCTAGAAAAGTAAATTGAGATGACTATTTCAAAGCCTGAGAACTACTACACAAGACTGGGAAAATGTCAAGAATCTAGATCTATCTTTCATTTGGTGAAAGGAAAAGAGCACAAAAAATAAGACACTTTAGGGTTCAGTTATAGAGTCTATGTCCTAATACTATTATCCAAACTATTCATCAAGGTATAAGTTTTATAGGTTTTGTTCACTATCCCCATGTGATTCTACCTATGAAATTTCAGATGTTGAATGTCAATAGAAATCCTTGTAGAGATATTTTAATCTTAAAAACCCTAGGTTCATCTACACACATGAAATAATAAATACACCAAAAGTATAAGGGGGAAAAATTGGGTTAGAGGAGGTATGATCACATGATCTAGAACCCCATTATCTTGATCGTTGCCTACATTAAACTTCAATCTAGGGCCACAGATCCAATGTAGTTTTCCCTTAAGGAACATGCATAATCAATGCACATGGTAGATGAAAGAATTAACTTTTGCATACGCCCTTCCTTGATAAATCATGCAAGTCTATGTCTAATGTAGAATGCTAAGCTATACTATTGACTAATTTTTAATTATGTATTATGCCAAAGTAGTAAGTGATAGATATAAAATGGATTGTGAAGTACTTTATATAAGATACTCTTTTTTTGAATTTGTGAACTTTATCTACATTTGGCCAACATTAGAAAGAAAAACAAAACTTAAGGACAAAGATAAAAAGGGATAGGGACTCATTAAGTGAGGAAACCAAACAATTGGGACTCAAAATGTAATTGGATAGGAGTGCTGGAAATGGGATACCCTAGGATATAGTGCCTTAGTCCAACCCCAGTTCTCTTATCCTACAAGCTCAAAACATGGGGGGGTTGGGGGGGGTGGATTTAACATGAGAAATAGGGTCTATATGAGCTATAATGATCATTTGGAAGGCTACGAGTGATTGGTTATAGATAAAAAAGGTGACTCAAACACGAAACAAGACCAAGATAAATAAAACAAAAGACATGGATAATGTGTACAAGGCTCATATTCTCCAGCTGGAGTCTCATGTGAAAGGACTACGAAAAAACATGATATGTGTGGTTTATTGACCAATTTAGGGTGTATACATTTACCCCCCTTGTATTCTAGTGATGGAATGAAATGAAGTAATAGAGTAAAAGAAAGAAGAATAAGTGCATAGTTGAACCTACCTACATGGAGATAAATGTGATGCAAAGGGTCCAACTCACTTCCTAGCCAAGGAAGTGGATGGAGAGATGAATAGTGCTTGGAGAAAGAAATAATCCCTAAAATGGATGCCCCCTATATTGAATCTAGAAGTAGAATCCATATAACATGGAGAAGGGTAATGCTTGCCCCATATGTTAAATCTAACTAAAGATGAGGAATGGTTAGAGGTCTAAAACCAATGTCTATCCTCTATCCCACGTAAAATCATGTAATCTATAATGTGTGTATAGAATATATATGTTGTGAAGAGAAAAATATATCATGCCCTGACTCTGAATATCTAAACTAGAATTGATAAATGCTTAGAGGCCCAAAACTAATGTCTTTCCTCTATCCCGCACAAACTTGTGTAGTTTGGGTCTGGGTAATGTAATGGACCAACTACTATAGATGGATATACAATCCAAATTGGTGATAACCTCAGTATAATTAGGTGTAATCTAGAACTCTGGTCAATGTAGAAGAAGTGAATGGTATGTTTTTCCGTTCCATTTGTATAATCATGAGTGATGAAGAACATGAACATCCATACCATGCCCCCAAATATGGTATGTGAGTGACACATCTATGTAATCTGGTAATCTATATAACCACATGTGAAATGACATATCTTTCCATGCCTCATGTGTAAAACTAGATACCATAACACTATGCTCTGCACTATGCCTGTAGTCTGCTATCTAGTTTTATAAATGTGTCATGCTATATGAAGTTGTATGTGTGAGACATGTAGTAATATACATGCCCCCAAATCTAATATCTAAGTTTGAATCTATATCAAATTTACTATGAATCCATATAATCTGAACCACTATATCTAAATAGTCTATATACTTGTAAGTTGAAATCACTATGGATCCATGTGATCTGAACCATTGTATTTGAATAGTTTGTGTATTTGTAAACTAAAGGAATATCCCTCTAAATGTATTGAGTAATGTTGAGTGACCCATGAAATCTAATTCACTATATTTCTAGATTGATCTAAGCTAAATCTAATAATCTAACTATTGTATGTGTATAAACCATGGTGTATCCGCTTATGAGAGTGGATGGGAATGTTGGGTAGGTGTAGAAATAAGATTAGTAGGAATGATGCCCCTTATTGGGGAGAGGGATGAAACTTGTGATAGAGGAGGTCGAGCCAAAATTGATGACTAGTGGTGTAAGTAGAAACAAGGTTGGCTTGTTGTGAATAGCTTGAGAGGTTGTTTGATTGATTAGATTGAGTTATTGAAAGTGGAACAAGTTTTGATTGGTGATAACCAAGGTGTGTGTCTGAGTATAAAATAAATATAAAGATGTGCATGTTGTAGTAGGCAAATGAAGTAGTAAGAGAGAAAATTTTACGTGATGTTTAAGGTATCATTATCATGATTTTATTGAAAGAAATGGTTTGAAAAATGGAGTTACAGGTTTGAGTTATAGTTGAAATAGTATTTTACTTTGATTAAAAAAGATATGTAATATAGGAAATTGGATTGATTCTTTATTCATTTGTGTATTTACTAGGTTAAAATTTGGATCTCTGGTGTGTGAGATATGTTGAGGAGATGAGCATCTACCATGACCCAATTTGAGCAGTTGGCAGCCTAGGTTTAGGCTAGTGGTGATGTTACCCTCGTAAATAGTTAAAACATTTTAGTTTTGTATATTTTGAACCTTGTTTCTGATGTTTTTAGCTATTTAAAGTGTCCTAGGAAAAAATTCACTAGTTATATCATTCCTATCCTACATCAAATGCTATTTTCTAGGTTTTAGTGCTCCTATCCATCATTGTTGTCTTATGGGTAGGATTTTTTGAGCTATTACTTTGTTAGTTTTTGTTTTTTTTTACTTGGCTCGTGATTTGGAATTATGGATGGATATATATGTTTTTTTGAGTGTTTTCAAGGCGAGGTGTAGATGAGAGAGTTCTATAGGGGCTAGGTGATGAAGAAATTGAGACTATTACCATTATTTGCTTATGAGGGAGATATCATGGATAGGGTAGGGTTGGGTCATGTGTGTGACATAGGCATAATGCAATGGGATATATATGTAATTACCACCTTGTGTGAGAGGTGGAATGTAGATACATGTACTTGTTGGCTTCTTACAAGGGAGATTACTATGACACTGGAGGATGTGTTTCAAATTTTGAATTTACTAGCTAGTGGATAATGTGTGATGTTGCAAGATAACATGGGTTTTTATGTTATTGATCATGCATCATTGTATTTTATTGGTGTGCCCTCAAGTATACATCAGAGAAGGAGTGAAAATGATGTATTATTATTAGTTATTGTGTAGTCTAGTGTTTTGCACTTGTAGATGTGGTTGGCTATGTTATTAGCATCATTTGTTGCTGTGGATGGGAATAAAGTGTCTATTACATATAGGATGCATAGGATTGTGCACAGTGTTGAGGTATATGACACTATGTTGTCTTAAGATAGGACTATGCATGCCCACCTATATAAGGATATTTATAAGTTTCCACTGGAGGAATTTTGTGGTGGATTGAGTGCTATGACATTATTACATTATTGGGATATATATATATATATATATATATATATATATATATATATCTAGAGTGGATTATGAGATTAGTACTGGTGGGGAGAGTGAGATTAAGAGTGAGGGCATGATGCCCATTCATGATTGATTGTTTCTTGATATGTTGTATATGTTTTAAGAACTTTATTATATATATATATATATATATATACACACATATACATATATATATATATAAATATATATATATATATATATATACATATATATATATATATATATACATATATATATATATATATATACATATATATATATATATATATACATATATATATATATATATATACATATATATATATATATATATATATATATATATATATACATATATATATATACATATATATATATATATATGTATATATATACATATATATATATATGTATATATATATATGTATATATATATATATATATGTATATATATATATATATTTGATTTTGACTCAGGCATACTATGTTATGGATTTTGGAATATATTGGTATATTTATTACAAATGGTTGATTAGAAATAGTTGATTTAGTATTCATTTCAAGGTTGCATATGTTTGGTAAGATGGAAAATTGGGGTATAATTGGTAAATTGTTTTGATAAAGTGAATTGGTTTAAGATTGGAAAAAAAGGATATTGGTAAGGTCTAGAGTTAGATAACTTAGTTCGGCTAGGGATGGCTATTTAGAACTAGGAATGTTAGTTGTTAGTAGAAGGGGATGTAAGAGAGTGTTCTATGCTCAATTCATCGAGAGTGGATCAAGAACACAAAGGTTGGTATTTTGGCTCCATCATTTCCCCCTAAGTGAAGCTTATGAACTAAAACCAATATGATTATGTTTTGTATCACTCTATGTTGTATCACTATCTTAAACCTGATGGACAATTGAATAATTGCCCATATGTCTCATGCTATGTAGAAACATGCTCTGTATTTGATACTATATATGGTGAACTGACTATAACTATACATTGAGACTCTATATGATGCAATCTTAAATGGATACACATCTAAAACTATTTTCTATGGAGACTCATCTATCCATAATTGTAGTGGATTACTATGTGACATGACACACTGTGGCCTCTACTATGATGTGTATGACTAAGCAATAGATCGAGATGGAACTATAACCTATGATAGGGGCTCATCTAATCTCAATCATAGTGGGTTGCTATGTGAAATGGGTCCTTGAAAACTCAACCATAGTGAATATCTCTTGGGAGTAGTAATCTATGATGTGGGTTCATTTAATCTTAACCATAATGGGTTGCTACCTAAGATAGGACCCAATAAACTTGGTTGCAATGAATATCTCTCTAGAGCGATACTCTGATATAGTGCATGTGACTGTGTTAGATATGCATATGGAACTACACTATGTACTCCTTAAACTACAATGCTATACATAGGTTGCTCTTGCTATATTGGTTTCTAAAGATTTTGAGTAGGTGGAATAGGAGATATCCTACGAGTATCTATCTTATAACCTACATTACTCTCATGTGAGTGACTGATGATTCCTGTAAAGGAATGTCCTAGGATGACTCATTCATGGATGAGTGAGGTCTATGGCTCCATGATGGAAGAGATTGTGGTGCACCCTATGTGAATGCTATGATTCCATTATTAACACATATATTAATTTAATCTTTGAGTCCATAACAATCATTATCTCTATGTCCACATATATGATGATAGTTACAAAAGGGCCGATGTGGCTATCTATGTAAGAGATGTGGATCTCATCGATGAGTAGAAGGTAATGTGATTAACCTCCTATCTAATAGTGATGACAATATGACACAAGGGATATCCCACTCTAAATCAAAGTATAGTGGTTCCTTTCTACTATTATCTATAGTACATATTATAGGTTGTGTTATGAAAATTGGCTCTCTATTATTAACTAGTTACTTTTCTAGGTGTGCTAGGAGCTATAGATAGAGGTACTATTGTGAAATATAGAGTAATTCAATCAATTGAATTTGCCTCAATCAATCCTAATTTGTTTTCCTAGGATAGAACTGTATAGCATTAGTGACATAAATAGGACTCTATTTGATATAGTATATGCTCTAAGAGGGGTTGGTGAAGACCCTTAATAAAAATATACTAAATATCTAAATTTTATAGTTTATAGATCAATCTTAACATGTGAGTCTTGAATCATAAGAAATAATCACTAACTAGCTCTGAAGTATTTTCATGCAATGTGGCAAGTTTCTCATATGTAACATGAGGGTCCATGTTTGCTATGTAATATCTGAGAAATTCCTCCTCTAAGTCATCATATGTGTGTAAGGAGCTGATGAGGAGTAGATGAAAGAACTGATTTTGTGCCTCCCCCACTAATATCTACTAGAACAAATTTAGTAGAATCAAAGGACACACATGAGATGACAAATCCTTTCAAAAAAATTGAAGGTATACAATAGATCTCTAATTCCATCAAAGTGAGGCAATGATGGTATCTGAAAATGCTTGGGAAATGAATCTTTTACAAATGTTTTCAGATGAGGGTTACCACGTAAATCATTGGCATCCATCCAAGGCTTATAAGCTTTTTTTTCTAGGGTAAGGAGATGTACTTGGTGTTGCAATTCACCAAATGAATGCATCAAATAAATAATCTTTTGGGATGGTATATTAACTTATTAAAGTGGTTCATTTAGTCATTAAATTTGATCATTTATTTTAGCCATGAGAATGCTACATTTAGTAAATGGATCATAAAGAGGGGGTGTGCTCACTTGAACCTTTGGAGTAATGTTAACTTGGACCTTCCTAAAGGGATGTGGGCTACCATTCTCCTTAGGTAAAGAGTGAGAAATAGGTTATATTGTGATAGGGGTGGCTTGCAAGATTCATTGGTATCTTTATGTTTTAGTGAATCACATTCTAATTGAGTAGAGGATGTGATGTTATCATTGATATGTGCATTATTTGAAATAGAATCATACATAAAAGTATAAATAATATTTGGTAGTACATTATGTTTGAGAGGAGTGAGAAAAGAGTTATAAACATGAGATGCATTTTCTTCTTCACTATGTACATAACAATCATCATTATTCCATGCATTATCGTAATCAAAATTTTGTTTATAGTCAATCTCATTTCCATATTCATTTACATGTTCACTATTATACTCATTATCGCTTCCATCATCAATAGGGAAAGGGGTAAGAAAAGAATTTACTGCTTTTCTAATATGCAATAAATTATCATGTGAAATTAGAATATTATGTGCATCTATACTATCCATGGATGGAATGTATGCATTATTTATATTTTCAATATGAGAAGTAAGAGAAAGAGAGTTATCATTGAGACATTATTTTGACAAAGTAGAGTTAAGAACATGAGATGGATGATTTGAGCTATGTATTAGAATTTTGATTCTATTGCATTTAAATTGTTGTATTTTGAAAATAGAAGTAGAAAAAGAGAGATAAATTAGGTTCACATGGAAGCAACTTATCACCAATAAGAGGTTCACTTGGAAGTGCATGACTAATTTGTTCATTTGGTGCATTGTGAATAGGAGAATGAGGTTAAAAGTATCTTTCCCATTTATCAAAATTATTTTTTTTAGAAGATGGAATAAAATAGATAGGTTTGAGAGAAGAAGATGAATCTAATTTTTCTTCACTATCAATTTCAAATGTATCATCATATTCCTCATTAAAAAAATAATAATTAGCTTCATTTTAAATGAAATCATTTTCCACATTTTTAGCTATAGTGAAATTTTGCAATTTTGTCCATTCATTGTCATAGTTATGAGAAAAATTTAGAAATTTATCTATGGGATAAGAGGGAATAAGTTCCTTAGTGGCCATTTTATTTTTTTCACCAAAGAGAATATGTAAAAGTACTATTAATAAAATAAATGCAAAAATAACTACTAACATAGAGATTTTGAAATTATTTTTTATACTTCAAACAATTTACAAAAAATTCCATGTTTTTAATCTAAAAATTGTAAGGAAGGCTTGGGGTTTGAGGACCTAGTTTATAAATATAGGGTTTTGGGTTTGGGTTTTAGAATTTTTGAAAATTATTACAATAATTTAAATTCTAAAAATAAATTGGAATAAATTTTTTGATACTTCAAACAATTTACAAAAAATTCCATGTTTTTTATCTAAAAATTGTAAGGAAGGCTTGGGGTTTGAGGACCTAGTTTATAAATATAGGGTTTTGGGTTCGGGTTTTAGAATTTTTGAAAATTATTACAATAATTTAAATTCTAAAAATAATTTGGAATAAAATAAATGCACAAAAAATTATACAAAAATAAAAAATTTGAAATTAATTTTTTTCACAAAATAACTAATAATATAGAGATTTTTAAGATATTTTTAACAATCCAAAAAAATTTCAAAAATTCCATAATATTTTTCTAAAAATTATAAGGCTTGGGGTTTGAGGACCTAGTTTGGAAATCTAGGGTTTTGGATTGGGTTTTAGAAATTTTGAATTTTATTGAAATAATTTAAATTCTAAAATAAATTCAAATAAGATAAATGGACAAAAATTTATTCAAAAATAAAAAGTTTGGAATTAAAATTTTAAACAAGAATATGAAGGAAAAAACCTAAGGGCACCTAGGGTTTTTTTAGAATTTATTTGAAGTAAGTCGGGTTCACCAAATGTTTTATTATTTTTGGGAAACTAGTGTTAAGTTCCTACACAATAAAGGGTCTAGAGTAAGGAAAAAATTTAATTTAATATGGTAAAATAAAGATTTTGATCAAATTAATTACATAGGGAAGAAAAATAACTTATCTAGAAAAGTAGACTAAGACAAATGTTTCAAAGCTTGAGAACTATTGCACAAGTCTAGGAAAATGTCAAGAATTTGGATCTATCTTTCATTTGGTGAAAGGACAGGAGAATACAAAATATGACACTTCAAGGTTTGGTGCTATAGTCCAAGTGATATCATTGTTGTCCAAATTGGTCACAAAGGTCTATGTTTTTTGGGTTTTGTTTATTATCCTTGTATGATCCTACTTATGAAATTTTAGTTGTTGAATTCCAAAGAGATATTTGTAGATATATTTTGATATTTAAAACCTTGGGTTCATCTACACATAGAAAATAAAAAATACATCAAAAGAAAAAGGGGGAAAACTAGGTTAGAGGAAGTATGATCACATGATCTAGAACCCCTACTATCCTAATTGCTATCTATGTTAACCCTCAAGGTAAGGTCTCATATCCAATTTAGTTTTTCCTTAGGGAACATTCATAATCAACATGCATGGTAGATGTAAGATTTAACTTTCACCTAGTCCCTTCCTTAATCAAGAATGCAAGTCTATGTGTGACGTAGAATGTTGAGATATACTATTGACTAATTTTTAATTATGTATTGTGCCAAAGTAGTAAGTGATAGATATAAAATTACTTGTGAAATAATTTATATATGATATTATTTATTTTTAATTTGGGAACTTTATTCATATTTGGTCAACATTAGAAAGACAAAAAAAACTTAAAGATGAAACTAAGAAGGGATAGGGACTCATTAAGTGAGGAAACTTGACCATTGGGACTCAAAATATAATTGGATAAGAGCACTAGAAATGGGACAACCTAGGGTCCAATGTTATAGTTAAACCCCAATGCTCTTGTCTTATAGGATTGGGACATCAGAGATGCAATTAGAACATGAAATAGGGTCTAGCTGAGCTAGAATGACTGTCTAAAAGGCTAAAAATGATTGGTTATGGACCAAAAAAGGTGACTCAAGTGTGAAACAAGACCAAGATAAATAAAAAGACATGGCCAATGTGAACAAGGATAATATTATTTAGTTAGAGTCTCTTATGAAAGTACTATGAAAAGACATGATATGTGTGGTTGCTTGACCAATTTAGGGTGTATACAGTTAGATGCATTCCACATTTCTAGATATAAAATACATAACTTCTAATCTTTTTATTTTCTTAATCTAAAGCCCTAACTTATATCCATTATTTAATATACTTAAAATCCTAACATACTAAATTTTCATTATATAGTCTATATCAACATACAAAATAGATACAATTAAACTTAATACATATAATTAACATACAAAATAGATACATGCACAAAAAAATGAATTCATTATAATAATTATAATAATTACATTAATTTAATTAAATTTAAACATTTGACCTATCTATGAACATTCTTCAACAAATAATAATGACATGTAGCACAAACACGAAGGAATTAAACACCAAAAAAATAGACACCCAACCAGATAATCAAAGAAGAGGGTGACACCATGAACTAATAGATACATCAAAAAATCATCAATGACCCTCCTATTAGTTTCATTATCTACATCAAAACCATTATCTAGATCTATGTCCATAAGAATAGGTCTCACTGCAAATTTTAACTCTAAATCAGGTCCCCTCTGATCTAAACCACTACTTGGAAGAGGAGTGTATCATTCAAAAATTTTAAGTGGGGAATTAATATTATTATATTTAATATAATTAAAAACATATTCCACATCATAAAAACCACCCCTTTTAATGATATTTTCTAGGTTGTCAGCAAGAACATTTACATTGTCATCAATTAGTTCCCATGGATCCTTTTGCTCATCAAATTTTTATAGTAGGAGGGGAATCATGGTATGGGAGTTTATTAAATAAAAAAATTACCAAAAAAGTATAGATCAACATCAAGTTCTATAAAAACATCCTCATTCTCAACATCTTTGTTCAATCTTATACGAGCGATTGAATCATTACTTTATCTAGCCATAATTAAATCATTATTGGAAATAATCCAACTATCAAAACCATTCTTATCAGACTTATATGAATTAACACATGCATGAATAGGGAAATCCACTTGATCAAAGTAAGCCTATTTAATATAACCCCTCATATTTAGAAACCTTGACTTCACCAGTTGCGCTATGACATGTGCCCTAGTTCGGATGAGGACTAAGTTTAGGATAGCCTCTAGAGTCTATAAAAAATATGAAAGTAATTTTTAGCATACTAAACATTAGGAGCTATTCTATTTGTGGTTATGGCACCTTCAACTAAAAAAAATCATCAAGGAAACAAGGCTAACAATGACTTCAATAGTGAAGTTAGTAAGCACCCTAGCCTTTGCTTAGAAAACATCACGGTTCCTTTCCCTCCATATAAACCACAAGATTTTAGTGGAAAAATCAAGCCAATTTTTTTGAAAAAAAGGATGTTATTTTTAGGACACACATAAAAAAATGCAATATTAATCCAACCAATCTCATTGTCAGAGACCAATGCCCAACCTTCAAGACAATAATTCTAAATTTTAGTAGTATATGGACATGAAAAAAAAGGATGTTTAATAAATTTAATATCACTACAAAAATAAAAAATAATTTTGACCAAAACCACTTTTAACAAAGACAAAAATAGTGATTTGTTTCTCCAATAACACCCAAACAACTCTATTATAGGGATAAACTCCATGATCAATATTGCACTCCCACTAGTCAGGATTAATAAAGATGGAGGCCCCTCATTTACCTCTATGATAATTGGTATAAAATTGAATAACACTTGGCCAAATAAAATTGAGGACCAGAGATAGATTGGAGCCCGTATCTTTGACCTATTGAATCAAGAAGAAGTTAAACTTCTCTATGGAGTGTCTTCTAAATCACCATGTATGAAATTACTTTATCTGACATGCTAGTATCTATATTAATAGGTGGTAAGGAGGAGATTCAAATTTGGGGAAAACACATAGGAAAATCCTTGACTTTCTCTTCAAAATTAATTGAATAAATATTCCCCAAAGAGTCCTTAGGGGAGGCACACCCTTTGATGGGTTCACTGCTAAAGATAGGTATTTCAAACATTTTAAGGCCTTTTATTCGACTTTCTACTTATTAAGACTATCCTCCTTATTAGATAGTAATGGTAAATTATTTCTAATAGGCCCAACTTTTTTAATAGAAAAATAGGCATTTAAACCTTCTATACCTTTGGAAACACACAAATTAGAGGCACCTTTGATTTTAAAATTAAGGGATTTAGGGAAAGCATGAAGAGGTTCTATGGAGATTAAAACATTATCATTCATATGGGCCAACCTTATTATGTCATCAATTTGAAGGGCTTACCCAAGAGGCTTTAGAGATTGAGGTAAAAAATTCCATAGATTAATAGGAACATTTTCAATGTCTACCCATCTGAGGGTGGTTTTGAATACTAGGCCATTATAGTCCATATAAAGGTTCTAGAGACTGCCTTAAGAAGAGATTGGCTAACATTCCATAGGGGTTTACTAAAATCCCTTGTTAATAAATTGAATATTTTAAATAAAATCATAAAGAATCCCTTTTGAACCATTTTAAAGATGCTAATATAAATCCACATTTTATTTCCCTACCTATAATTGAGCTAATTATAAATAAAAATCCTAGATGAAAGATAATTTTTACTAAAACATGTAGGAAAACTCCATTTTTAAAATGAGTTTCTTCCTATTAAAGGTCTTTTTCCATTGAAAAATTAGAAGTAGAATAAGGGCTTTCCCAAGCCTAGAGTGCTTACTAATTTGGGCTTCAACACACTCACTCTCTCCATGATTACATTCACTATACACATTGACATGAAATTATGTGTCCTCAAAATGTTTAGTAGAGTCTTCTTGTCATAGAATCTCACTGAATAATTTCTTCAAAGTTCTAACCTTTCCTTCACCTTGTTTATTAGAAAATGTCTCACTACCCTTGAGATTGTAATCTTTATCAAAATTAGGAGTACCGACTGTTTCATTAGAACCACCATCATCTTCAATATTCACACGCTCAAGACCATCTATTTCATCACTCACCATATTCAAATGTTATTAATACACTACCCTCTCTTATCTCTAAGGGACATTGACACAAAAAACTAGATGCATTTTATTTTCCTTATGGTTATGGTTTTCTAAACCTTATCTTGTCATGTCATCTTATTGGTATTATACATTATTTTTTCCAAGTTTTCCTTGAATTAATATATTATATTATACTATAATTTATTATTTAATAGAATATAATACAAAAAATTCAAATTATCTAATATTATAATATAATATATATCATTTTATGAAAAATATAATATACAATAATATATATTATAATTATCTTATAATTATAGGCATCCACAAAATATTTCATTATCATAAATAAATAATTAAATTCTTTTATTTTGAAATAATTAAAATTATTACAACACAATTATAATTTACCCATCATGTTATTAAATAATTAGGGCCCGAATAAATAAATTCTTTTATTTTGAGGTAAATAAAATTAGCACAACAATAAATATAATTCACCCAGTATATTCTAGCATGGTAAACACATAATCAAATTATTTTAGTTTCAAGTAAATAAAATTACTACAAAATTATAGTTCATCTGTCATGTTATTAAATAATTAGGGCCAAATAAATAAATTATTTTATTTTGAGGTAAATAAAATTACCAATATATATATATATATATATATATATATATATATATATATATATATATATATATATATATATATATATATATATATATATAACCTACCATATATTCCAACATGATAAATACACAATCAAATTCTTTTATTTTGAAGTAAATAAAATTACCACAAAAAAATTATAATTTTCCCATCATGTTATTAAATAATTATGGATCCAAATAAATAAATAAATCAAAAGTATGTATAGGTTTTTTTATATAATGTCAAATATAAAATAATTAAATGCTAACACACTCATGCCATTACATAAAATTAACCCCTCAGATGCCACTGAAGGAACACCTATTGATGTAATTATCATAGTTAAAAACATTAAGCTTATAGATAAACCAACATGTAAAAAACATGATTGTGTCCATAACTCTATTCGACCAAACATAGGTACTTGGCTATGCATACAATTTCTAAATGATGATATTCACAAGTTCTTACCTTTTATCATTTAGTTTAAGGTGTATCAATGTACTACCATATACTCTTATACTAAGAATAAGACACCATATCCATGATCTTTGAAAAAGGACTATTTATAGATTTAATTCATACCCTAGTGCCTATTATTGTTAGAAAATAATTAGCACCTCAAAGAGTAAACCAAAAATAATATCGTAAACCCAAATACGAAGAGGAAACAAAATTCAGTATAGAAGAATCATCATACTAATCTTGCTTAAGTAAAATCTATAATTTTTTAGATAACAAAAAGTGTATGTTTTAAGACTATTTCCAAAATAAATACAATATATATAGATATTTTTTGAATATTAAAAATATTTTATGCTTTGGTGCAGGAAAATGGTATGCATGCTAATGCTATCCATTAATGGACCATTTGACCATGATCACTAACATAATAATCCTTGCATTATACTTCCTTTGTAATGATATAGTTTAATAAATCACATATACTGCACATGTTCATCTAATAATCAAAAATCAAATATTTCTGCATGATCCTTGTTAATGATGGACAATATCACATAAGTATTCATTTGATAATTATAAAAATCAAACAAGTTCATACATATTGCAACTTAACCATTATGTAAGTCCTTGTATAGAGAATTATCTTCTACAACTATTCCTACTTGTCCTTTGTTCAATGTACTAGTAACAATGATGATTCATATGTTTCTAAAAAATGGGAATCATTTTATCTTAGTGTTCTAGTGACCATGTTTAGGTTATGCATAAGAGTAACTAATGTATTCTTAATAGACTTTATTTCCTTTAGCTTAGTTATTGATTGAGTCATTAATAACTTAATTAAAAACTTAAGACATAACCATCCCATAATGTACAAAATGATATATTTTCACACCTTTATTGATTATTTTATATGCATCATGCATAACAACTTAATCTATGAATATAAACTAATCATTATTCCATTTATGATTTACAAAAAAAGCTTATTTATCTTACTATTTGCTAACATTTTTACTTAATGAGTTTTCAGTATGTAAATCACATAATAGAAATCATTATCATATCTATTAAGAACATATTAGAATGTTCAACATAATTTAAGGTTCCAAGTAGTCACAATGTTTACATAGAACTAATATCCAGTTCATAAAACTTAAAAGATAAATTATTCTTCAAATACCAAGTTTGATTAATATTCATATTTTTAAAATATCATATTGTCGGTTAAGTAAAGCATCTTAACTCAATTAGGAAGAATTCTCTTAATAAATCCTTTTAATATTCCACCATACACCTAAGCTAAAATAACCGATAAGCTTATGTTTGTTCTTTTTTACTATGACTTGAAAATGTTCTATATCACTACTCAATACTATCAAACTCTCAAACTTCTACACCCATCAATAAAATGAATAATAAGTGAATAATCGAGCATATAATTTCCTATATTTTTGATAAAGGAAACAACTAAGACATAACAATTTATCCTTTAATCACCCTTTTAAAATTCACTACAACTACTATATAATATGAGTTATAAGGGTCTAGTAGTTAAGGAAGCCAAAACATTTAAGGATAATATCATGTTACCAAAGGACCATACAACAATAAAAAATATAAATACCAATATGTGATTGCCAATGATAACTTTCTTAAAATCGCAATACACTTGCATTAATTAACACAAAAGGATATTATTACTTAATGATGTACAATATTTAATTTGTTACTTAATCAACTTAACATTGTTAAAAATCATTTATCACTTCATAATTAGCATGCAAACACAATAATAAAAGCATGGTGTATAAAAAAATAAACTAATTAATTACATCGATTAAATGTTTAAATAATACATATCAACATATTATTAAGATGTCCATCAGTTGATCAAAACAATAAGCAAATTCTTAAAGAAGTCAAATATGCATGTCAATATTCCACAGAGGATAAATAAACACCCACTATACTAATCCCAATGAGACATCCATTGGTGGCCCTAAATGACCCCATCTATTTATTAGATTCATATTTAGGCACATGGATAAGTAAGCAATGATGAGTATGACCAAATAAACATTCAACTTAAGAGATTCATAAAGATGTTAAAATAGATTTCAAAGAAAAATGAATAGAATATTGGCAAAGAGGAGTTCAAATATCATTATCCCAAATGACATAGTTCACTTGTGAGATTCACAATTTAAAATTCATGAATTCATCCAACTAATTAGATTCTTGACTCCAAACTAGTAATTTTATACTTTTACAAGTAATTCATTGCTACACAACATTTAATGTAACCATAATAACCCTACACCTTAACAATCTTACCATTTCAAACTATCTTCTCTATTACAAATAGTTATAAATCCTTTGCTCCAATATTTGACTGAGGTCATAGATGGAATATAGCTCTTCTCCTACTATCCTTTTAGATGTGTTGGTGAAACCCATATATCTTAAAATAAAGTCATTCCATAGTTTAAAGTTCTCTACTTCCTATGGTGATGTGTTTTTCCAAGGAAACACAAGCATGAGAAAAAGGGATGGATGAAACCTCATACCCATCCATAAATTTTGTCTCCTTGTATTAAACACATTAGTAATAATCTAGACTATGGTCTCATCCATTTGGAGGGTCCATCTGATTTTGGTAAGAGAGATAACTTCCTTTCTTTTAAGTGGAAGTTGGTATCATACTCCATTTGTGACTTCTAAAAATTCACCACCTCTTTATAGAATTATTGAGTGAACAAGTAGAAATTTGTGATACAATCATGAAGGGAACGTAGGTAAAGGTCCTAGATAGATGTATTCTATAAATAATAACTTTAAATTGAGTAAGAGTTTGATATGTATTATTGAATTGAGGTCTAACACATAGAAATACCTCCCTTATTTCATTCATATGATCATTTATCATTTATTCCCATGTAAATTTATTTCTATAAGTATAAAGGAGGGTTATCAACTTGATTTATCCAATAAAAATGTTAACCATGAATCCATTTTTATTTCCCATGATTATGTTACACATAAAACTAACACAAAAAAACTTGTTTGTCTAGGGTACTATTTATATATGCTTCTAAAAACTCTTAAATAGTGTTAATATCATGAGGTAACTCACAAGAGATCCTTAGTAGATGCCATTTATAAAAATTTTCATGCTAAAAAAATTAATAAGGGGAAGGGATTCTATAAGCTAGAAGTTTTTCTCTCAATTGACAAGTGAATTGTAGGGTTTATTTAAGTTGTTCTTTTTATTGTTGTGTCTATATTAGATATTCTTAAAATTTTTAATTTTATTCCTTAAATCTTTATTTTTTGTTTTAAATTCCCTTAGTTCCAAACAAACTTGATTCCACTTGTTCATATCATCAAGATATTATACAAGGGTTTGATAACATTGGTTTATTGTGTATCTACTATTGACTATTTGAGATACTATAGCTAACTGCTCATTTAGTGATCTATTCTATTATTTTGACCTAAATAAATGTATTATAATTGACATTTTTTCTTATTTTATCTCCTTTATGTGACTTCACAAATTGATAATCTCATCTTCATTGTCACTTACTTTCCTAGTCTGTACTACAATTTCTTTATCCTTTTCCAAATATCACTCTTTGATATTTTCTAATTTATGTAGTAAAAGGGAAATAATAGAATCCTTACATTAAAATTAATATAGAAGATATACAATGTATTATTCTTGTTTCATGACTGTTAACTCCAACTTGGATAAGCTAAGAACATTTTGCAACTCTGCATCTTTAGATATGTGAGAAGGTTGGACCTCCTTAATGACCATATGAGATTTACCGTTATCAATGAGTGGACATGACATAGAAGGTGGAGGAGTTGAGGTGAGTGAGATAAATTTACTCAAATACATCTTGGTGGAGAGGATTTTATTACTCTCTTCTGTTAGGTAATAGAACAAAAGGGGGTTCTTGACATAAACTACCAAGATCTTCTACAACAACTCTTTCTTCATCATCAACTACCAAGATAATTTTTTTTTCCTTTTAGGCTAAGGTGGATAAGTGAGTTAAATCTATGGATTCTTTTTTGTCCTGATTGAATATCTATGATCTAGATGTTATTAAACCTATTCTACTAGGGATTCATCATCTTCAATATAGTTTGGCATTTGAGACACTACTAGATATAGAGAAAGTCTAGAGATAATGTGAGAGGATATGGGCCTTAACCTTCTAAGTTGTGGATGCTCAACCATAATGAGAGGAAATTTAGGGCTTGGTGTAGTAACCACTGAGATTAATCTTGTACTTCTTGTTAATGTTGTAGTGACTACCTTAGAGGGAGAAGCCTTATTTTGAATAAGAGGGATAGAAGTGGAGGCTTTTTAAAGTGATTTTGACTTAATTTGAGGCTACTTTGTTACTTTATTATGTATAAAGGTAGCCCTACTTCTTCCCTTTTCTCTTTCTTGAAGAAGTGGTGATGAATAATCAACTACATGAGACCACAGTGATAGATAGAGGCTAAATTTATGAGTGGATTGATTAGAATAACCTAAATGGTTCTTACTAAATGTAAGGGTAAATTAATTATTTGTTGATTCTTTTTCAACCTATGTATGAGATGAATTATCATTATCATAGATAGAAAACCCAACACACTACATTTACCATCATAAGTTAAGTATTTAATTATCCAATAAGTTATAAACCTCCATGTATCTTGTATGGTTCCTCTGTTGATGCCCTTAGCCTTCCTAGTGTTATCTTAAACACATTACAATAAAGGATATCCTTCTAAATGGAAGATTATGATGAGGTCATTGAAGGAATACCTTCTTGATATCTTAGTTCCCTCATTTAGAATGCTTGATAATTCACTGATCACTAGAATTTGAATGTCTTTAATTGTAATAGAATATACTTTCAAATGGAGAATGAAATCCATGATGAGGGTTTCATCAAACCCTTGGAATTTATGTAAGAATTAAAACCATCCACTAGCTTCAAAAACTACCCTAGCTCTGTTATCATTCATGATTTCATCCACATAATCTAGTTCTAAATTTTTATTATGCCCCATTGTAAAATTGTTAACTATGCTTAAAAACAAATAGAATCACACCAATTTCAGGGTTTGTGTACCAATCATAGGGTTTGTAGAGGAGAGGAATAGATGGAGAATGTTTTTTTAAAATTGGCATCGGGATCAAACAAAGCATTAATTCATGAGTTATGGAAAGAATACGAAGCATGAGTAATAAGTGAGATGGTTGGAGTCTCATGTGGAAGGAACATGGGAAATATATAATTTGATATCTCATTATTATTTCAATGATGTCAGTACAAAAATTTATTCTCAATGATTACTCACAAATTTTTGATAATGACATAAACATGATGACCTCACAAACCCACCCAATGGTCATGCAACTAGTTCTTTTTGCATGACATGTATCGAAGATACCTTTTTAGAAATTTTACTGTTACTTTATACACCATGGAAATATATAACCTACCTTCAAGGAAAAGCATGCACAAGATGCATTAGAAACTTAAAAAATAATTATAATAAGAAAGAAAAGATGTATATACCTTGAAATTCATGATATTGTCCTTGCCTTCTCCTTTTCACTTGTTCTTAACAAAGTCAAATTGTCTAAGTTAGTGAAAGACAAAGATAGGTAATTATAATATCAATTTTATTGCTTTGATCAAATAAGATCAATCATTAATGATGATCAAATCTAGTTTTTTGGATTCATGTCTATATATATATATATATATGTATGTATTTTCCCTTTTCTAGTTTTCAAGCCAAGCCTCATTTTATAGTACATGAGCATTCAACAAGCTAGTTTTATGATCATAACTGTCAACAATATCCCTAAGGATTTTCATTATTAAATCTTAATGTTTTTTTTTCAATTTTATTAGTTTATTATTTTTTAATTTTATTAGTTTTTAATTTTTTAATTTTTTAATTTTTTAATTTTTTAATTTTTTAATTTTTTAATTTTTTAATTTTTTAATTTTTTAAATTTTTAATATTTTCTAATTCCTTGGTTAAGACGGTCCTTCCTCACCTTTAGAATGGGAGGAAAAATAACTTAGTACTTCATTAATGTAATTAAATTTATTTCATGAAAAACATAATTATAGATTCATAATATTCTCTATTTAAAAAACTTTGCTCGTATTGCTCCTAAAATATGCACACTGAACAGACAGGGGTCTACCTTTAATTTAGCTAAAAATCTAATAGATTCCTATATATTGGTAGGTACTAGTTTGTTCTAAAAATATTAAGTATGATAAGATTGGTTTTGAATACCAAAATAGAAGATAGGTATTACAACAAATATCCACATGCTTTGTGGAAATACATGGGATTTGTGACTACATGTCTAAACCAATTTTATTACGAAATATTTCCTTTCTTTGATTTAAAAGATATTGTTTCAAGTATAGATCCATATTTAAAAACATCTATAAAAGTGTGTGTGTGTGTGTGTAATGAAATCTATTTATAGACAAATGATAAATACAATATGATCTTGTGACAACTGGAAATGATCTTGGTAATCATATAATCTAACTTAAATGCTTTCTAATTGAGTTTTTAGTGGTTTTGTGAAAGTTTGTAGCAAGTTTGATGAATTTAGTAGTAAGCTTGATGAAGTCTATAACAAGCCTATGGAATTTTGTAGCAAGTTTTTGGAAGTCCATAGCTCACATGTGGAAGTTTATAGCTCAACCAAAACTCTATATATATTTTTAGAATCTTCTCAAAGCCCATGTAATTGTTGCAAAACTCTATTGTTGTTATTATTACATCGTAATATAATTCTTTTAGATATGCAGTTAAAAATTCCATGTATTTTAATCAAAGTGTCTGGATATTTTTTGTAAGACCTATATTTTATTTTCCTTTTCAAAACCAATATCAACATACATAATCTAATTATAATAAGATAGTAGTTACCTATTATCTTGGAAGTTGTTAGTTTGATAGTTGAATAAAACATAGATCCATGTCTGATGGTGTGTTTAGTTTAAAGTAAGAGAGTTTTATTTATAGTTAAATAGAATATAATTTAGATTAAAATACCTATAACATACCAATTCACCAAAAAACCCCATAACACATAGTTAAACCTAAAAAACACCTTATTATAAATAGGTTTGGACACTAGCCTTGATAAGATAACAACATCAACAAAGATTGATGAAATGAAGGGTTAACAAAGACACCCATCAATTTTATATCATTATGTACATTAAAAAGTATGGTATCATGTTTGTCCATATCAATATGATGCATTATGTCATGCACTTGTGACTCTATTGATTAATTTAAACTTTTATAACATAATATACATCATGGTCAGATATCAAATACGATATAGACCAATACAAAGTACATTCCTCTTTTAGGTCAAATTCAAACATTACTCACATCAAGTGGGAATACATATTCATCCATTTGATGTCAACTTCATTGAATACTTCAAACCAAGGTGGGGATTTTTCACAATACTTATTACAAATGATTAAAACATTGGAGGAAAAAAACTCTCTCATTGAGAAGAATACCTAAAAGGCATCTAATATTATTGATTCAAAATATGTCTTGCATAACCCTCTTACATTATAGGTATCATTTTAACCCTTTCCAACACACTTTGTGGAACTAATTTTTTCTAATTATTAGAAATAAGTGTGTCTATGATCATGAGCATGAAATGAAATTCGCATTAAAAAAGCTAAAGTATGGGGCCAATACAATGGCTTCATCCAATATAAAATTTAAGATCAGTCCATCTTAAAAAGTTAATCTGAATGAAACAAAATTTGATACCAATCAAACAATAAACATGGTAGTGCTACATTGAGCTATATTATAGAATTCACCATGATAAAATATTACTAGATTCACAAAGCCTTAGATGCTTATTATTATGATGCTAGTTGAGTGTCAACTCATATCTCTCCATATACTTATAGAGTTTTATATGAGTAAACCTCTTCCATAGGGATATGATGAGAATGCATATTATTATTTCCACCATGGCCATAATCAATCTAATAATAGATGTTTTTCCTTGAGATATAAGTCTCATGACTTATACAAGTCCCAACAAATTACACTTGATGGGTTTCCTACCATGGTTCATGGGTTTGGAGTAACTAGGTTTAACTATCAATTTACACTCTTTCACTTTACATAACCCCTCTTACTAATATATACTATAAACACCCTAATTTGGTAACACAACCATATGTAATAAGTCTTTTTTTCTCTTTCACACAAAGGGTCTTAGTGATGGTTATAGTCCTTGTTCTCATAATTATCCTTATTATGCCTTTTAAACCCTATTTTTGACACCTTTAGTAGTCACAAGTCACCTTTTCCTAGTCCTGTAGCACCCTAACTTATTATCCCTAATTTTTTTCTCTATTTTGAGCCTTTAGACATTAGTGTAATTTTTAGGACATTAACTCCACATGATGCTACTATCTACTTTTGCCTTTAGTGTCTAATGGGACCTTTCACTTGTGTTTGAGTCTTGAACCCTCTATGAATGTTTTCTTATGTTTTTATATCTTTTTTATGACCTATCAACCAAAAAATAAGGTATTATAATCCAAACAAAGATCCTCCTATATAAAGAGCCTCAAAAGGCATTTTATAACCATCACTTTATATTATGGCACTCATTACATAAAATCTATCAATATTACAACTCACATACTCTACATACTACTCAACATTCACACCTAGATATTTGTATGCTTGATCAAAGAAGGGCCTATATGAAATTCATCCTAACATATCATGCAAGTTGATGGTTCATATTCCCTAAGGGAGAATTACATGTGATATGAGATCCCTATCATTAGGGTTAATGTAGGTAGCATTTAGGACAATAGGGGTTGTACTACATGTAATTTTAACATCCCATAACCTATTTTTTCCTTTCATTTTACATTTGATTATTTTTTTACTTCATATGTTCAAGTATTCATTAGGGTTTTGGAGAAAAATTATCTGAAATAGTGACATAGATTATCCATCATATGATATAAAATCACCTAAAGGACCCTTAATAACTCCCATAACATCTTTAAAAGTTACAAACAATCACTATAAGAGGGACACTAGCACTAAGTTTGGACACTAGTGCCACATGGCACTACTGTCCTAAGGGGGTGCTACTATCTAAAGCCATATCCTAAAAATAAATATACAAATGAAAGATTCCTCTTTGCCTATTCAATCATCTATAGTACTTAGATACATGAAAAACTTTGTACATATCTAGATAAGTCCACCTTATCCTTATATTTAGTATTTTTAGAAAGTTACATAGAATCAATAAATCCCTATTTTATTCTATATTTATAATAGATCCAACTATTTAATCTAAGCAAGGATTTACATAGTCAAACCTTAAAAATATTAAAACATTTGGTGAGCCCATTTTACTTTGAAAATAGTTTCAAAAACTCTAATTTTTCCTTTGTGTTTACCTTCTAAAACTTGCACATTAAATTAGGGTTATAAAATTCTAATTTTCTTATCTTTTGGATTAACCTAGCTAATTTAATTAATCCAAACCTATGGTTTTATTTATTTAATTCAATTTAAATATTTTCAACACAACCCTAACTTCAAACCCTAGATCCACATACTACGTCCCTATCCACACGAACATTAGCAACTAGGGTTGAAAAAATAATCCCATTTTTGTTACAATCTCTATTCAAAAAATTCACACATTGCACACATACTTATATTAGATTATAATCTACCTCTCATGTGTTTATTATTCATTCTTTTTAATATCTTATTTGGAAAGTTTAAAATGGCATCTAAAAAGTCCTCTACCCCTCATCCACTTGATGCAATCTAGAATTTTTATCATGATTATAAAAATTAATTATGTAGTCATATAAAATGAGAAATTTGGTAACTTGAGTGTGGCTAATGAAACCCAATCCATAGGTCCATCTTGCTTTCTCTCATGAACCTCATAGGCATGTTTTTACTAATTCTCAATCATCCATAGCCTCTAATACTAAACCTTTACAAACCCAAATTACTCTTTCCATGCTTAATCCATCCCCCCTAGGTCTCATTAGCCATGGACAACAACACACAAACATAGAATACAATGCTTAAACCTAGGGTGTCTTGTTTTAGGTGCTATTGTCCAAGTGCATTTTGGCTTCTAACAATCATATTTTTCTAAATCCTTATCCTAATTCATGTTATCCTAACATGAATTAATTTAACCCATTCTCATTAAATACCATATAAAATGCCATTCAAAGTACATTTAGAAGGTTTGACACTCATTTAAAAGAGAGAAGCAAGAATACAAGTAAGACCACTCAATCACTTTTCCCTATTCTTTGCATACAACCATCTAATAGTATTTCAAGCTTATTCAAACATTTACACTAGTCCCTAGTCATTAAAAGTACACCCAATTTTAAATTTACTTGAATTTTCATCACATTATTTCACCAAACACTTCAATAGGAGAACTACATATAACTTGATCCCTCCTCCGAGTATTGGTATGTAGGCAGTGTGCCCACACATGAGATGTGAAGTACATATAGCATATCCTTTACACACTAACCTCTCCTCTCCTTTCTCCAAATTTTACATTCAAGTTAAAGCATGAAGAGGACCTCAAGTATTAAATACTAAATTAGGTATAGAAAAAAACCTATTATATTTCAAGATTTGATATTTCAGAGGCAGGGTCACACAGACCTAGTGCATAAAACCTAGAAAGATTATATCACTAGGACAACGAGACTAAGATAGGACTACAACACCATAACCTAGCGTGTCCCACTTTTGGTGCTCTTACATAATCAATAAATTAACTCAATCTTCCTATTTATGATAGTCTCCCAAGCCTACTAATAGATTTCTAGACCCTGTCTCAGTTAGAACATCACAAAATTAGATAAGTTTAATTTTCTCTCTCTCACTACTATTTTTAGAAAATTCCTAACTATAGTCAAATTTCACAAATTAGTATCTTATTTATTACATACTATTTACTAATTTTAGCTACTCTGGCCCATTTATTATTTAGGAATTAAACATTTAATTTCCCAAAAAATAATAAATCATTTGGTGAACCTGACTTACTTTGAATTTAACATAGAACCCTTAGAAACCCTAGGGTAAATTCCTAGCTAATTTTTCCCATTAATTTATAAATTTTTTATTGAATATTAAAATAAAAAATTCATCTCAAATTTTAAATTTTTGTAGTAAATTCTAAAATACATTTATTTCAAACCCTAGTTGCATCAATTAGCTCCCAATACATTTTTAGTACTTTTCTAATCATTTTTCTCAATTTTTAGTTGCATATTAAAATAAGAAAATCACTTCAAAATTTAAAAATTCATAGTAATTTTCATTTTTTTTTCAAACCTTAGTTACATCTACTAAGTTCCATTAAATCAAACACTTTCCCATAAATTTCTAATTTTTTTCTTGAATACTTAACTCAAAAATTCAGTTTTAATTTTAAAAATTCATAGTATTTTACAAAAATATTTTTGCAAATTCCCAATTTTCATGTACTAGCACCTATTTTGCTTCTTGAGGTATCACTTTACACTTATAATCAAAATTTCTAAAATGATGCTCATTTATTTACAAACTTTTCTTACATTTCTTGCAAATAATAAAGAAACCATAATGGGTCCTATCATGTACATGAATGATGAAGTCTATCATATTTTAGTACAAAGTTTCATAATTTTCATTTCATGCTTAATTTTCATAATAAGGGATGATATTGTAGCATTTATTACTAAAATTACACAAGATTTCAATATTCCTTTTGCAGACTCTCTATCTCTCATATGGAACAATTTTTAAATTTATTTTGCTAAACATGTTATCAATATTATGTTACAAGTCAAAGCTCTTCATGCATTCAGGTGAAAAATCATGTTCTCTATCCTTTACTTTCTATTTGTCATATGGGAAACTCTCCAGATTTATCATACTAAACACATACAAAATGTTATGTTGCATATCAAAATTTTCTATGCATTCATGCATAATGTCACATTATCTATATCTTACTTGCTATTTTATGTGTGGATTATTATTTATAAGTATATCTTTGCACAAATAATCACTCAAATTACATGTATTTCACTCTACATTCATGATTTCTACCTCAATTCATATAACTCATTGGCTATTTTTTGAGTATCTCCCTATCATTACTAGACACTATCAAACACTAGTGGTTATATCCATCCCTCCTTCCTTCAAACTTGGTATATATAGCTCTTATCCCACACCTACTACTAGCTCTATGCCAATAGTAGATCATTCAATCCATGATATCACCCAAGTTTATGAAGATATGTAGGTTGATTAAACCCACGGCTATAAATTTCTCCCTCAGACTGACATCCCTTTAGACATAGTTTCTATCCTCAAACTCCTTCAATAATTCAATATTTACAAAGATGTATTATATACAAGCCTTCATAATACTAGAGTTCCCATTTCAACTGAACCAACTTATGTTGTATCTATCCTCAACATAATGTAATGGACTGAAGAATATATTTCCTTTGAGAAAGAGGATTTACCCCCATAACATATCATTGCACAACACCTCCCTTTGTATATTCAATTACAAGTCAATGATGTAGGGGTAAATACCTCCCTTTGTATATTCAATTACAAGTCAATGATTTAGGGGTAAAACGAGTGTTAGTCGATAATGATTCAAGACTCAACATCTGTAACATTTCCTTTCTTAAACATCTTAAATACAACTTCATGATCTAGATCATTCTGATATGAACATTGGAGGTTTTGAAAACACTCCAAAAAAATTCATGGGTCAAATAACAATTAATGTCACATTGGGGACTAAAACACTACCAACTACTTGCTAAGTCATACCAAATGACCTCAAATATAATTTATTACTTGGTCATCTTTAGATTCATGATACACATACAGTCTCTTCTACACTCCATACCTATCTTAAATTTAGTCACAAAGGCTATATATACACATGCCTAATCGATAAAAAAAAATTTAAATACTGTCAAGTTGATGACACTCCATAGAATTATATTCCACACATTAATCCTAGCTATTTACCTATGCAACCCATTATTCACAATGTACCCTAGAACCATGCAACACATCAAAAAACTCCAAATTTTGTAATATCATTGACACCAAAACACCAATTCAACTCATTTTTTCACTTAAATGCCATAATAAAATGACATATCATGGTAAAGGCCTTAGAAATGATGAACAAGGAATCATCAATCCTATCAAGGCATCTACACAACATGGAACACAAGGGCTAGGATATCAATTTACCTATTCTCATAGTAAACCTCTTTCACAACTTCAAAGCATATCAATTTTTGTCCACCCACTACAATAGTAGATCACACTGTTAATCATACTTCAACATTATCATTAATCTACCCTAACCTCATTGATGATACAGCTTTACAAGACATGTTCACATTATTTGAATTTTCCAAAGATGAATCCCTCCTATAATTTCTTAGAGCATATGAATACCTCCCATCTTGTTATCATAAAAATAGATTTCATCATCACACAAATTCCCATTCATATTTTGGAGAAAGTCTAGACTCACACCAAGACATACTAATTGATTAAAATGATATTATCCCTACAACTCCTTACACACTTGATCATTCCATATTGCTTAATGAAAAAACCATAAATTTCAACTTCAAAACTGATTAAGATCCCCACATTGTCTTATTAGCTACTGCCCTTCAAAATGAAAAATATATAGATATCCATCAAACTTAAAAAAATTTCCCATAACTTTTTTCTTGGTCTTACTTAGATATACTAAGAATTGATACATCTATCACCATCCATCATATTGCCTTATACCTAGATGATAAACCGGTTGAGCAAAAAAATTCCCAAAATACATCCTAAGGTGGCTTTCTTGGTCAAAGATGAAATCCAACAACTATTAGATGCTGGATTCATTTGACTAGTAACACACCCTAAATGGATTTCCAACATAGTCCCTATAGTTAAACCTAACAGATAAATCTGGTGTTGTTCTAATTCTTGAGATTTAAATAAATCATGCCCAAAAGATGATTTCCCTTTGCCTAATATTGACATGATCTTCAATTCTACAATTGGGTATGAAATGTTATCATTCATGGATGGATTCACCAGATATAACCAAATCAAGATCACTAAAGAAGATTAAGAAAAAACATCTTTTACAACACCCTGGGGCACATTTTGTTATATTGTCATTCCTTTTAGATTAAAAAATGCCAGAGCCATGTATCAACATACCATGACACATATATTTCTTGATTTAATTCACCATATGGTCAAGTATTATGTTGATGATATATTAGATAAATCAAAATAATGATAACATCATGCTATTTACTTACAAAGATCTTTCAATGACTCAGATAATACAATGTATTACTAAACCTAATGAAATTTGTGTTTGGAATTACATCAGGTAAAATCCTAGGTTTAATGATATCTTAGTGTGGCATATAAGTTGACCTTAATAATGTCAAAGCAATTATTGATGTGCCACCTCCAACCAAATAAAAAAAACTCTGATCCTTACAAGGCAAGATCCAATCAATCCATCATTTTGTATCTAATCTTGCTGATAAAACTCAGTCATTTAATTGAATACTAAAAAAAGATACAAATTTAATTGGGTACCAATCTTGTCAAGAAAGCTTTGATACAATCAAGCAATATCTTCTTAATCTACCCCTTTTAGTACCATCTATCCCAAATAAGCCTTTTCTATTATATACCTCAACAAAAAATCATGCATTAGCATAACTCTTAGCACAACATGATCATCAAAATATAAAATTAGTAGTTTATTACATTAGTTGCACATTGGTTGATTATGAAAAAAATTACTCCCGAATAGAAAAACTATGTCTAGCATTAGTTTTTTCAACATAAAAAATATGAGATTACATGGTCAATAATGAGACTCAATTTATCACAAAATCAAACCACTTAAAGTTCCTACTAGCCAAACCACATATTTCTAGTCACATCACAAAATGGGCTACGTTATTAATAGAATTTGACTTAAAAATAGTCCTCTAGAAATAATAAAGGGCCAAATCATTGTAGACCATTTGGTAGCAGTACCATTTTTAGATACCAACCCTCTTAGTGACACATTCAGAGATGATTTCACTACCTATTCTAGTCATTTGGATATTTGGACCATATTCTTTGATGGATCCTGATGTGCATTTAGTGCAGGGGCAAGCATTATCTTTGTCGATCCTTTTGATCACATAGTTTATATAACATACTAATTAAGTTTCTCCTACACCAACAACACCATAGAATATGAAGCACTTATCTTAGGACTATTTACTACCTAATCTCTCCAAGTCAAATCTATTCAAGTCTTTAGTGATTCCCAACTTGTGGTCAATCAAGTCCACAATGATTATCAAACAAAAGAAGAACACCTTATCCCATACCACAATATGGTACAATGTCTGTCATCATAATTTGACTAATTTTATATCGAGAGCATCCATAGAAAAGACAAAAAACATGAAGATGCAATGGCTAGTGTTATATCTCTAATTCCCATTAGCATCAATGATGATCAATTAATATTTAAATTTAAATGATTACAATCACCATCAATATCTAATGTGGATTTGATAGCTCTTTCTATCTTAGCTACTACATGAAGTTCTACAACCCCATAATAGTTCTCTGATATTTATAACTTTCTAAACAAATAAATTACACCAAACACTTTCTCTAGAAATGATAAATGTAAGTGACAAAAAAAAGCAATCCATTATGTAATCATGGGGGGGAACCATTTTAAATGATCCTTCAATGGATACTTACTATGATGCTTAACCTCAGTAGAAGCCAAAATTTATCTATCTCAACTACATCATAGTTAATGTGGTGGTCACTTTAGAAGAAAATACATGCCACACAAATTACTTCGACAAGGGTACTATTAGCCTACCATGTAAGATGAATGTTTACAATACACAAAGCTATTTGATAAATGTCAATGACACAAAAATTTACAACATGCACCATCACAACAATTACAACTTATCATCTCTCCATAGTTATTCTTGTTATGGGGATTTGATCTTATTAGAAAAATTAACCTCAAATATACCAATGGACATAAGTTCATAATCATAGCTACAAAATAATTTACCAAATAGGTAGAAGTAGTTCCACTTCAATCTACCAATTGTGAAGACATTTATAGTTTATCATGACTCATATTATTTTACACTTCAGCCTACTGGCAACTATAATTTTTGATAATAGAACATCATTCAACAATAAAACTATCAAAAAAATTTGTACCAAATACAAAATTAATCTCACATTCTCCACTCTATATTACCCACAAGGAAACGGTCAAGCAGAAGCTACTAATAAAACTATCAATATCATTTTGAGCAAAATAGTGATAAAATTTTGAGATGATTGGCATAATCAACTAGTTCTAGCATTATGGGCATATCGTACAAGTATCTATGTGTCCATAGGATATACTCTTTATTCACTCATTTATGGTACAAAAGTAATTTTACCATTGGAATTAGAAATCCCATCTCTCTAGTCTCCCTTAAAGGTATTCTCACTGATGACTAGTATCATGAAAAACATCTACACTAGCTTGAATAGTTAAACCATACACACATTGAATCTATAAAACACTTTAGAATCTACCAACAATGTATATAATGATCCTACAATAAATGAGTTCACACTAGATCTAAAAGAAAACCTTCAGAATGTCAATTCCAAAGAAGAAATCAAAGGAAAATTCAAACCAAATTGCCTAGGTCCATATATTATTACTAAAAATCTTATCCATAAAGTGTATTGTCTAGCCTCACTTGAAGGAAAGAAACTCAAAAACCCAACGAATATTATGCATCTATGTAGATTCCATGTCTAACATGCCATTTTACATATTACAATCTACATAATTTATGTTCAAAGCTTAATCATATGTATCTTATTCAAAAAATAAAAATAATATAAAATATCAAAAATACCAAAACATTCAAATATATCCAAAACAAAAAAATATTTAAATTGTATGCATCATCCATGATTTACATTGCTACTACTATGCTAGACTTACATTTGCTATTCTATGCTATTGTTTATCAATTTATCTATATTACCAAGCTTCACTTAATCTTATCTGAGTGTGTGTAGTGACATCCAAATCCTTGATTGCTTTACTATACCCATTGAGGGGGCATCCTACTTTTAAATTCAAGACACACATCAATATACATACCCACTGGGTGCATCTTCTACATGAATACACCATTCGTGTTATGTCATTCCTACACCACACAATCTAGTTATCATGTTGACATACATTAATTCCTAAGCTTACACAGATTACCATATTGACACTCCCTAGTATCTTGCACTTGTGTATTTCCTAGCATATATCTAGACTTGTACTAACATGTCTTGCATAATTTCACTTCTTGCTTTGATTAGTTAAATGTGTTTGTACTTCTAGTATATACATGCTTTCCTTTCTTCATTATCATATTTTGATGTGTTTGCATTTTTCTCAGTTTTTGTTGCATGCCTTGTTTGTGTTTTAAGACATTTTCTAATGTCCTTTGATTTTTTTCATGTGTATGTACCTTACAACATTTTCTAAATGTCGTTTACTTTTACTCTTCTATGTGCCTATGCTCATTTTTCCAACTTTGATTTCTCCAACTATATGTGTATGTGGAATTTAAACATGCCTTGTATGCTTAGTTTCTAGTTTGAGTGACATATGCCCATGTTTCTTGTTTACATGACCCCTTGGCCACCATTGTATACTTCTTTCTTATTGACTTTTGTGCTTGTTTATTTCTCAATGTTTGAAATTCCATGATCCATATCATGCATTTATCTTTCTTTTTTAGATGCCTTGATGGACATCATACTCCATCCCTCCTTGTTAAAAACTAACAACTTAAAACTAACACTTTTGATTCAAGTTCAGTACATTGTGAATGCTATTACATTGTTATATATATCTAGGCATAACCCTATTGATCTAACAATCTCTCAATACAAACCTTGCTATATCTCATGATATCTTATCAATT
The DNA here is from genome assembly GCA_037957365.1 of Torreya grandis. Classification (NCBI taxonomy): domain Eukaryota; kingdom Viridiplantae; phylum Streptophyta; class Pinopsida; order Cupressales; family Taxaceae; genus Torreya; species Torreya grandis. Next base: position 299,495 of record JARHVA010000570.1, on the reverse strand, counting down.
ATCATTGCTATATCATATATCTATGCAACATACCATACTTACAAGGCTCTTTCTTCTGAGGGCAGTCATTACAATGTCTTCATTCCTACCTTCATAAGAGTGAGAAATAAATAAGGTTTTTTTATAGAGATCATAGCTCCTAATGGTAAAAAAAGTATTTTTCAAAACACTCAAAATAGAATCCACACATTAGACTAGGTAGAACAAACTAGGTAGATAATAAAGAATATAGAATAGTTTCTAGATTTGGCCCTAGATAATAGTGCCAAAGTTGGACTACAACATCAGCTAATAGGGTGTCCTATTTTTGGTAATTTGGTATAGATAATAAAAAAATCAATTTTTATAGAAACAAATAGAAAAGTGAGTTTAGTCACAAGTTTGTCATCTCAATATAACCCATTTTTAGCATGTTTGAGTACAATATTTGCTTAGAGAATCCAGACATAGGGGCATCACACATGGCATGGTGGATCTCACTTCTAATTTTAGAATAGGTAGTTGATATAGATTCTAGACTAGAATCCATGTTCCAGACACCAGTGATTAGGGGAAATATGCATGACACATTGATCCTCCTTTTTTCTAAGTTTAGTTTATTTTCCAAGCATTTCTTAGCAGTTGTGTGCCTTACTCCATCTGCAGGTGGTTGGCATCCTTTTTAAAGTTTGGATTTAATAAAAGATTAACATCTCAAGTACTCAAGTTCCTAAGTTGGCTTTCAAATAAGCCTATTGCACTAGTTTCATAGTGGATTTCATACAAGCCTAATCTCCATCTTTTGAAATGGCCAAGAGTGGCCTAGTTTCCAGCATATATTTGGCTATCCACATCAACATTGTTAGATCATGGTACATTCATGGGATTTAGGATCCATCTTATATGACATATATTCCATAATGGTATTAATTCATAGATTCAATTCATGGGGAAATAATGGAGTCAAAGGACTATATAGACTTTGTATTTTTAAGCCACCTATCCATAGGGATTAGACACATAGTCCAAACATTGATTGACACATGCATGATTTGGTAGATTCACTTATTAGGAGATGATGGAGCTAAAGGGACTACCTTTTCATTATTAAGCTACTTATAAGGAATTGAGCACTCAACTCCATTCTCAACATTACTTTTGGTATAACACATACCCAACACAATCCAACATCACAATAGGTTTTATATTGGTTCACACACTCAGTGAGGTGTATTCATTCCTTTCTCTTCCTATCTCTCTTACCAAAATTTTTTACATTCTTATTTTAGATATAGTGCATATAGTAAGGAATGATCTACTATATGTTTTTCATTGCAGATTCACACTTCATACCATGCTCTCTCTATGCACATCCAACATCACACAACTTCATGAGCTTCACCTTTACGGGTAAGTTTAGGATGCTTTATATTTTCCCTCTATCCTAGTATTTTTATTTTCATCATCACTATAATAAGGGGGGGGGTGTAAATTTAGTCATATAAAATGAAATTTTTTTTAACTTAAGTGTGGCTAATGACACCCAATCCATAGGTCCATCTTGTTGCTCACATGACCCTCATAGGCATGTTTTCACAGATTCCCAATCATCTGTAGCCTCCTAAACTGAACCCTTATATACCTATATTGATCTTTATATGATTAATCCACCCCTTTAGGTCCCATCAACCATGGATAACAACACCCAAACTTGAACTATAATACTGAAACCCAAGGTGTCATATTTCTGGCATTGTTGTCCAAGTATATTATGGATTGTAATGATCATATTATTTTGAATCCTTATCCTAATTCATGTCATCCTAACATGAATTAATTTAACCCATGATCATTAATGCCCATATAAAAGGCCATTCAAAGTCTATTTAGAAGGGCTGGCACTCATTTACAAGAGAAAAGCAAGAATACAAGCAAGACCACTCAAGCACTTTTCCCTATTCTCTACATACAACCATCCAATAGTATTTCAATCTTATTCAAACCTTTACACCAGCCCATAGTCATTCCAATTACACCCATTTTCACATTTACTTACATTTTCATCACATTATTGCATCAATTACTTCAATGGGAGAACTGCATATATATTGATCCCTCCTCAGAGTATTGATATTTAGGTAGCGTGCACACATATGGGGTGTGAAGTGTGTCCAACATATCCTTCACACACTAATCCCTCTTATTTTTTACCCAAATATTACATTCAAGTTCAATCATAAAGATGACCTAGGGTATTGATAATTAAATTAGGTATACAAAAAACTTCATGGACTTTCAGGCTTTGATATTTCATAGGCAAGGTCACATAGAACTAGTGCACAAAACCCAAAAATCTTAGATCACCAAGATAATATCACCAAGATAGGACTACAATTCTAGAACCAATGGTGTCCCATTTTCATTTATCCTATCCAATCAAGAAACAAACTCTAGATTCTTGTTTACGATAGTCTCCCAAGTCTGCACATAGATTTCTAGACCGTGTCTCAATCGGAACATCACAAAATCAGATAAGTTTAATTTTATCTCTCTTACTACTATTTTTAGAAAAGCCCTAACTATAGACAAATTTCATAAATTATTAGGTTATTTATTGCATGTTATTAACTAATTTTATCTAATCAGGCCCATTTATTATTTAGGAATTAAACATCTATTTTCCCAAAAATTAATAAATCAAATTAATTAGTTTTCAAGATTGTACATTAGATCATGATAATGATTTCATTTATAATGATGTTGATGATTATTATTACAATGATGGATATGAAGACTATTATTCTCATGATAATATAAATTAACATGAGTATATATTAGATAAATCATCTTCTTTTTCCTCTTACTCTTCTCTTATTCCTAAAACTCAAATTAACAACATAATGCCAAAAGAACCTCTTGTTGGTAGTGTTTTATTATAATGTGATCCCATATTTTCAACTAATTTTGCTACTTCATTGTTCAAAATAAATCAATATAAGTGCACTACACAAAAATCACTATTACATTCTTCAATTAAAGTAAATCAAAATAATTCATCTTCTCTACCATTCTCAATTATATTTAAAATTACAAATACAAATAATGGTACAACTTTCAGCAATGCACAAACTAAGGTAGATGAAATTCCTTTATCACCTTCATTAACATTTTAATCTCAATGCAATGATTATTTTCCACAAATAGATAATGCACATGTTTTAAACCCTCCTCCATTATGTCATAATGTGCAAAAAGAAAACATGGTTGTTACTAATTCTTCTCTTGATCCTCGAATAGAAAATTATAATCATGCTTGCATTTCAAAACTAACTAGTGAAGAAATACCTTGCATTACACTCACACAAGATGATACATTGCATAATAGTGAAAATTTAAAATATTCTCCTTCTCCTTCTCTTAATGATAATATGAATGATACTTCTTCTACTCTTACCTCTTCAAATAAATTAAATTCTGATTTTGAGGAATAATGGAGTAATGATGATTATTGTGATTATGATGAAGATGAGATAGAATCTACAACTTATAATTTTTATCTTACTTTGCATATTCATCTTTTTCAACAAAACATTAGATCACATGTTAAAAGGTGTGTGCACATGCACGCATGCATGCACACACACACACACACACACACACACACACACACACACACACACACACACACACACACACACACACACACACACACACACACACACACACACACACACACACACACACACACACACACACACACACACACACACACATGCACACACACGTACACATACACATGTGCACACACACATGCACACACACATGAGCACGTGCACACACACGCAAACACATGCACACACACACACACACACACACACACACACACACACACACACACACACACACACACACACACACACACACACACACACACACACACACACACACACACACACACACACACACAAAATTCTCATGTGCATACTTTTCATTCAATATAAAATAAATTGCATTCTATTCAAACTAACAATAAAAATGATAACCAATGAATCCTCTTCAACCCCTTTACTAAAATAGAACCTAGTTCTCAAATAAGCCCAAATGAGGGTGATAGCTTATTTCCTTATAACTAAGTCCAAGCTATCACACTTCAAAAGGTTACTGAGAGCACATTGGCCCTTATTATATAAGATTTCTAATCTAATATACCAATGGCTAAAATAAATAATAAAATTCAAGAATTAAATGAACCCCTTGATAATGATAATATACCTTCACAAGTGTTAATTTATTTAATGCATGTTATGGGTAATTTGAAAAATTAATTGCATCATCTCACTTTGGATAATGATGAAAATAAATCCAAGTTGATGCAAATCCTATCCCTAATAATCCTATTCCATGCAAAATTATAACTATGAGGTTGTCACTTAACTTTTAGATACCAGTGTTACCTATATTTGATGGACTAACAGATCCACATTTACATCTTCAATATTATGATAAATCCATGGATCATGTTAGAAATAAGTTAATTCTACTGTAAGTGTTTCCATAGTCACTAAAGGACAAAATGTTATATTAGTTCTACCATATGATCCCTAGTGCATCTTTACTTACATATGAGGATCTAGAGGTAATCTTCCTTAGGCATTATATATAAAATATGGGACCTAAATTCACACATGAAAGTTTACCTTCACTATAATAGGGTGAGATAGAGCTTACCTTAGATTACATTCTACAATTCAAAGCTTTTTTTCAATAATTAATTTATCAAGCAATGGATTTAGAAGTGAAATACATCTTTACTATTAATTTATCCTCTCAAGGATAGATTACTATATCAGACATTTAAATCATTCAGACATATATAAAACATAGCTATATCACTATAGGAATAATTGGGATTAGTTATTAAATAGTGAGAGTCATATTTTGATATAGATCCTTTAGAACCTCAGTCATCAAATTTGATACAAGAGCCTACTCCACTTTGAATTTAAAAAATAATGAAACACAAACAACCAATCAAAATACTCGGTAAGGGCAAAGAGACACTATAAACAACACAACCTATAGTAAGTAGCACATAATATATATGTAGAGGGGTTATACAATTTTTAGATAAGGCTGGGCCTCATGACATTTTACTTACACTACTAAGTAAGGGGATGATAACACTTCCTTTAACTACTCATCATCCACCTCACCATTTACACCAGGAACCACATAAACATTATCTCTCATTCACCATACTCTCCTAGATCACTCTCCTCTATGATAGAGTTATCCCAGGGTGTTACTTTTAAGAAATCATTGGTCACCCATTATATGGGCCCTATGAATTCTATGACAACTATTTATCAACAACCTACTACATCTCATCCTTTGTGGTGATGGAAAATATTTTGCATACTTTAGAATGCATCTCTAGTGCATATGCTGATTAAGATATTTGAGAATAACTACACACCCAAAGGCATAATTTTAGTATAGCACCAATAAAAATCTTTGTAAAAAATTACATAGATTAGAATTCACCTTCCATGCATACACTATTTAAGATATTTAGGAATAACTATCAACCCATGGCTATAGTTTTAATTCAACAAATAATAAAGATTTATGGAAATTAGTATAGAGATTAGAATCCAACTTCAGTTTGAACATCAATTAAAATATTTTTAAGAAATTATGCAACTTAGAGTGCAGTTTCATAATGATAACCAATCAATATTTTTTCTTAAAAGTCTACACATTTTTCCACTAGTAGTGCATCATAGACAACTCCACTTTCACAGTCTACATCTACACCAACATAACATGAATAATATGGTCATTAATTATCCATGCCATTAGGGTTTAGATAGGGCATCACACCATCATAGGGTAGACATATAGATATCTTATGGAATGTAAACAATTAATAAATAAACACCACATACCAATATAATATTGTAAATCACCTACACATATGTCTAAAATATTCTTAACACATATCCAAATCAATTAACTTACTCCTAAAAAAATATAATTATAAATACTAAACATTTCAAATAATTAGCCAAATTTAAACACATAATATAACCAAATCCATATGCTAATAAGCAATGCCAAATTACATAAAAAAACATCTCTACATATATAACTCATAACATCATTTAAATATAAATGTGGTGCATCACTCAATGATGCGAACAAGACTATTGGGACCAACTCCATCACTCTTCTCTCAGACACATCAAAATTAGAACTAAATCCCCCAATATCTCTATGAGACCTTGATCTACAACTATGCTTGATCTCTCTCCATTGGCACATAACTAACTCATCCCTAAACTTAGCATACTACCACTAGAATTATATGTAGTTGTCTACTATACGACTATTCACCCCACCTAGAGAATCAGGGGAGGGCATGGTCTACCTCTACATATCTGCATATAACTCATATTTATATTCCAATACTTTCCTATATAAAATATTCACTATGACTACATGATTAAAAAAATGAGCAGGCATTCTAAATACATTTGTGGTCCACTCCACCAATCCATCATCCATGACATCTTCTAGAATATGTCATGTCAACTCATGAAACACTGACTCGATTGTAACCTCTCAATTCTCACAATCTCCTACACCTAAAAATTTATATAAAATTAATAAAAGTCCTATTATATAAAAACACATGATCCATAGTATATATATCATACAAATAAACTATCTAGCTTACCATCCGTAGCCCTTAGGGGATCTACATCCAGTACATCCTCTACGACCATTCAATCTCTAGAGAATAGAGGTGCTTACTTATACTCAATCCACTAGGTTGAGTATCCCTCAATCACTCTATAATCATCCACATTTGGTACCTCAATCTCCAGATCCCACTCTATCAATGACATAGGAAATAACTTAGTAATCAATGGCCGAGGCCTATTCCCTAACCTTGTAAGATCCCAAGAACTCTTCAACCACTATTATATGACACCCAACTATAAAATAATCTTATCATAATAGAATTTATCACATACATTATCCCACCAATAATGTATCCAATAGCTCACTAAAATATGTCTCAACTATGTTCTTTCCTTTGGCCCTCATTTATAACCCCTGTAAGGTCTCCAAATAATGTCCTTTGCTCTCAAATTATCTAGTAACCATTGACAATAAGTAGTAATCCTACTCAGAGCATGACCTATCCTAGTCCATCTAGATGTAAATATCTATGGGTGAGACCATCCATCCTATAGGTGTGTTACTAGCCTACTCACAAATATGTGCTCATATGCCCAAGAATGCAATAGTGTCAATGCATTGATGATTCCATCACTCATCTCCTATGTAAAGTGATACGGGTACCTATGTAGATGAGCCAACATAGTCCAAAACCAAGAATATAATGTGACATGATTCTCACCATAATACACTATCTCGTGTATCTTGTATGAACTAGAAACACCACTCCCATCCCCAGAAATAAATGATGAAAATAACACCACTAGAAACATCCACAACCATGGAACATTGGTCATAACAATCAGGGTCAATAGTATGTCACTTTGATTCCTTATGAAGTAAGCCCATGAATATATAGTATAAAATACCTATATGATCATTATATATCCAACATACCAGTGGACTCATATAATAAAAAATTCTTCTCAAAAATTGGCAATCATAAGATCCGATACACATCCTCCAATGTCACAATAATCTCTCCCATGGGAAACTAGAATGTACATGTATTTACATTCCACCTCTCAACTATTTCAGTGATCATATGCTTATCTTAGATAATAGGCTCTAATAAATCCACATATCACAACTCTGATCTATCAAGAACATCTATTTCTGCCTCAAATAGGGGCAAAATTTGAATAGTCTCCATCATCTAACTAGTACGTAAGTCCCTCATACAGGCATCCACCTATAAAACATTAACCAAATATGAAATAAGTAAAATAGAAACTAACACTAAAAAATAAAAACAATAAAAAACTAATAAAAAATTCTAAGCACCATATATACTACCTAATGGACACTAGTGCTACCTAGAGGATAGTGGTGCTTGATAGTAGTGCCAAAATCTAGATAATAGTGCTAGAAATTGGAAACTAGCACCCATAGTAGGACAATAGTGAAACCTTTTATAAAATAATCCAAAAATAGAATTTTTATAAATAAATTAATAATACAGATAACTAAAATTATACAAGCAAAAATAGTTAAGGTCTCTTACTAGGTGTACCTCCTCCTTGTCCTAAATAAGTGCATCAACCTGCATGATCACCTATCATCTTGTCTCCTTAGCATATTTCTCTCTCTTAGAATCCAGATTATTCCCATTCAAATGATTTAAATGAATTGATAATTATTCAAAATGACCTATTAAAGTCATAAATAACCCTATGTTACCATATTAAAGTTACCCTTGTATGCCAATTTTGTTAATTAATACAACTATCTTGTTATTTCCATGTCTTGAGAACTGTATCTTCGATTCACAAACCATTTCTTGTGCATGAGACTTAATACCTATCCAATATTTACCATAATGGTCAAACCAATACTCTCATCATTTTCAAACTTAAAAAATGACAGAAATAAATACATTCTATTACTTATACAATAGAACAGGTTCTTGTACAACTACACACTAAATTATCAAACTCTAACACAATCAATACATTATTCAAACCTATTAAAATATCATAATTTCCATGTAAACATAAACATAATTGATCCTTAGCACTTTTGGCCATAGATCCTCCTCATAGTATCATCTCTCTCACTAAAATTGGGGGATAAATATGCATAGATTGCTTCAAACACACAGCATTACACTTAAATTTTTAGACACATAGGTATCCATAGTCACTATTTATTCATATTATACAAACATATAAGTCTATATAGGTTTACATAAACATTTGAATTCATAGATTATTCAGAGATATAGACATACATGTCTACATAGGTTTACACAAGTATTTATATACATAGATTTTATAGACATGTGGGTCTACACAAGCTTACATAGGTATTTAGTTGAACAACTTATTCAAATTATATAGACATAAATGTCTACATAGGTTTACACATGCATTCAATTGCATAAATTATTCAAAGATAAAGACATATAGGTCTAAACATGTTTACATAGGCATTTAGTTGCATAATTTATTCAAATATATAGACATACAAGTCTACATAGGTTTACATAGGAATCTAGAGTTATAGATTTTCATATATATAGACACACAAGTCTACACATATATTTAAATATACAGTCCATATAGATATACATCACTGATATACGTACATCAATTCATTCAAATATTTAGATACATAACTACATCACTCAAATATTAGGATTAAGGGGCATGATGTAGAGTGCATGTTATTGGTTCCTATTTTTAGATTTACCAGATTACATCAGTATTATCACCAGTATCATCACTAGGTTTTCACAAGTTATGGTCATAGGGACATCTCTATTAGTTGATCCATAGTAGTACACTAGAATCAGTTCACATTACTTAGATTCAAAATAGAGGTAAGTGAGCCTTATTTTTTAACACCTTTAGTTTACATTACTCAGATTTAGAGTGGGGATAAGTGAACCTTGTTTCTCCACACCTTTAGTTTACATTATTTAGATTCAGAGTGGGGGAAAGTGAGCCTTGTTTCTCTATGAATTCAAATTACACACATAGTTTTAGTATAGAGGGAATTTATAGCATATGATTCCTTTCACATATTATACATCAGTTCTCATCCACTTCTTTGGAAAAAAATTTGGCCAAAATCCATATTACATTCACACAGGAAAGTACAGGTACGCATTTCTATTTTATTTTACTCTAGTACTTACATTTCATTATGTTACTAGAATAAAAGGGGGGCAAATGTAAACACCCTAATTTGGTAAATAAACCATAAGTACTATGTCTTTTTTTGCTCTGTCACATAAAGGGTCTTAATGATTGTTATAGTCCTTGTTCACATGGTTAGCTTGAGTTTTTTGATCTTTCTTATGCATTTTTATCCCTATTTTTGACACCTTTAACAGTCACAAGTAACCTTTTCCCAGTCCCAGGGGCCCTTAGCCTATTATCCTTGATTTTTGCTCTATTTCAAACCTTTGGACATTAACATCACTTTTAGGATAGTAGGTCCACATGACGTTACTATCCATTTTTTTCCTTCAGTGTTTTATGAGCCTTCTTACCATGTTTGAGTCTTGACCCCTTTGTGACCCTTCTCTTATGTTATTTTATATTTTTTCATTACTTGTTGGTCAATTAATAAGGTATTATATTCAAAACAAGGATCCTCCTATATAAAAATCCTCACAAGTCATTTTATAACTACCACTTCTTGTTATGACACTTATTACATAAAATTAGTCAATAGCACATCTCAAATACTCTACATGCTACTCAACATTCACACCTATATATTTTCATCCTTGATCAATGAAGGGCCTAGGTGAAATTCATCCTAACATATCATGCAAGTTGATGGTGCACATTCCCTAAAGGAGAACTACATGCGATCTAAGACCCCTATCATTGGGGTTAATGTAGACAATGGTTAGGATAATAGGAGTTCTACTCTATGCAATTGTAACATCTCACAACCCAGTTCTTCATTTCCTTTTACATTTGATTATTTCATTATTTCATGTGTGTTGGTATTCATTATGGTTTTGGAGAATAATAAACCAAAATAGCGACATAGACGAGCCCTTGCATGGTAGTAAATCACCTATAAGACCCTCAAGAACTCCCATAATGTATCTGAACGTTACAGACAATCACTACAAGAGGGACACTAACATCAGGTTTGGACACTAGCACCACATGGAGCTACTATTCAAAGCCAAATCTCAAAAAATAGTCTATATATAGAAGATTTATCTCTATCTTCTTAATTGTCTCTAGTATTCAGATCTGCAAGAAACTCTTAACTTATCCAAATAATTCTACCTTCTCCTTATATTTATTATTTATAGAAACTTATATAGAATCAAAAAATTCCTATATTATTCTAGATTTAAAATAGACCCAACCCTCTAATTTAAGATAGTATTTACATAGTAAAACCCTAAATAGACTAAAACATATACCTACATACATACATACATACATACATACATACATACATACATGATGTGTGTGTGTGTGTGTAATATTAGTTATTATATAAATATTATATAATATATATCATAATATTTTTATATATTAATAATTAATTATATAATATTTATGAATTTTATATTTTATAAAATATATTTTAATAATAATATTATTATATTATTTAATGCATATGTTAATATAGTTTATAAATCAATATAATTTATATATTATATGTTTTAGTATAATATGTTTAAATTTATATTATATAATATATCATATTACATTATTTGACATATATCTTAAATAAATATTATATATTTTAATATAGTATATATAAATATCATTTTATATTAAATATAGTAGTTGCCTTCAATTCAATTTGACTACTCCCAAGGTGAATTTGTGTTCAGTTAAAATAGGTGGGAGTCCCGAACAAATTTGAAATTCAAATTTACTTTAAAAAATGGGGTACATATAATTTCAAAATATTTTTAATAGGAATAAAAACTGATGAACATGTATGAGCAGATACATATTATGAGTGTTTTTTGAACATACACTATATAATGCTAACAAATTAGAAAAGAGTAAGTTGTATAATGGTTGAAGCATTGACCATATTTGTTACTGTGATTTATGTAGATCCTTATATTTAGGTATTTAATCTTAATAGTATCTCATATATGTTTTTACTCTATTTGAAATGTGTGACTTATTTTTCTTGACTTGGCCCTTTTATTCACTATTTGGTTCTTTATGTTATGAAATCATTGAGATTAAAATAGTATACCTATATTTTTGTTATGAAATGGATGTTATAACAAAATTGTGGATATTAGGATGGTTTAGTACTTACTAGTATTGATTATTATTTACTTCCTTGTGTGTATAAAACCAATAGGGACCCAAATGGTGAATTTTAGGGTAAAGCTAACATTTTTCAATAACTATAGTCAAATAATCTCATTAACTAATATATTTAATAATTTTAGATCTAAAAAATTACAAATAATTATCTAGACCAACCAAAAGGACCAGCTTATAACCTCTCAAGGACCCATTGATGTCTAAATGCTCTTTTTGGTTAGAATGATCTGCCTAGGCTATTAATCTGTAGATGGATGAACTTTATACTAGTTTGAAATATTATGCATATTCGACTCAAAATAGAATAACCAAATCTAGGGTTATTTTGTATGGTCTATTGTATGGAATGAGGTTGAAATAAATTTATTGAGTTTTTTATGAAACGAGGTTACATTACGATTTTTAAATCTAAAAAATTATAGATAATCACCTAGGCTAACCAAAATGACCAGCTATAAACCTCATAAATAATCAATTTATTACAAAACCATAACTAAGTTGGTATGGCTTTCTTTACACAAGTTGAAAATAAGAAAAAAAATGGTATCAAGTTGGCCTATACACTCTTAAGAAAAAATAATCAAATATTTTTATCAAGATAGCCAATACAATTATAAGCACATATAAAAATATCAAGATAGTAGATACAATGCAAAAAAACACATAACAATATTCTGATATCCAATTCAATTCTTAGATATAAATAGATAAAGGTATTAGTTTGATTGATACAATTAGAATGTAAAATGCATGATGGTTTGGAATATTTTTATAATAATAAATAAGTCAAACATGAAACTCATTTAATCAAAGGAGGGATAATATTCATGTCGAGTGCATGAGAATGTATGCACTAGATAGAATGACATAAAAGATTTTCTTATTATCAATAAATTAGGACTAGAATAAGGTAAATTGAATAGATCCTACATGTACTTGGATGATCAAGTAAATACCAATTATTTGTTTACATCTATCTATGGTAAAATACAAGTAAAATTTCAAGAGGAAAGGGCTTCAAATCTAGGTCTTTGACAAAAGTATGTAACTCTCACTAGACCTTGACAATGGTAAATGTTTGTAATTATGGTTGTAAATATGAAAATAGAGAAGATGGTTGTAAAAAATTATAAAATAAAACAAAATAGGGGTTATAAATATTGTATATGGGTAAGTTGAAATAATCAACCAAATGGAGGTATATGAAACCTAAAGTGATTTATGAAAATTCTAATAAACCATATAATTAACACAAAACTGTTGGGTATAGACCAATCCTAATAACAACACACACACATACATCCACAACACAATAAATAAAACAATGTATATTATACTAAGAAAATAAAGGAAAGAGTGGAGGGATGGAAATATTTATCTTGGGGTTGATTCGTTGATGCTTAAATATTTCCCTTGGATGAAGTGGATATTTTAAAATATAATATTGTAGTTTTAATATCTCAAATGGTTAGGTAAAGATTTATATATCATAATTTTTAAGCTCCCAATGAATCTTACTATTGAGTTTTAATGACATTTTAATAAAATACAACAAAAACAAACACACTCTAATTGAGTTTTAATGGCCTCAATAAGACATGACAACACAATCAAACACAAACCTTTTGAGTTTCAATGTTCTTTGCTCCATCAAACACACTCCATAGCTCATAATCTCACTTTGTTAGATCATACTCATCACAACCTTGTTTCACATATTTGCATGCACCATGTGGGCCATAGATTCACATGTCCATGTGATAGCATGCTCTGACCATGTGACTCATTAGGTGGCCTAATAGAGATGATGTCATCACTAGTTATTGACACTTTTATTTTTTATTTGCATAACAAGGATTCAAATGAAAAAGGTATCTAGATAATTTATTATTTTATCCATTTCCACCGATCATCACTACCATCAAGACAATTATGCTAGTCCACATCATCCTCAATACATTAATAATAGTTATCATTGCCTCTATAATGTACATGCTATATATATAGTTATAACATAAGGTATTCAATCATTAGACACATAGAGACTCAACATTAATAATAAGCTTTGAGAAAACATGGATTGAGAGTACAATGCCATTGTAATCCAACTTTGTAGCTAATTACATACACATTGCTTACCGTAAGAATCTCTACTAAATACATGCACTATATATCTTTATAATTTGTTTCTCCATATTCACCATTAAAGAATATAAATTACATTTCCTACAAATAGTTGCGCTATATAGACTTTACATCGATTAACGTATGAATATGAGAATTGATAAGCATGTGAAGGGTTAGATAGTGCATAAAAGAAAGACATTCGGTTAGGTCAAATTTGAGTCATGGTGTACTCATGGGATAAATGGTGGTGTTCCATGTGTTTTCCTTGCATAGGGGCTCAAATTTTAAAGATGTTTAATTGTCATAAAAACCATGATTTGGTACACATCAAATTTGGCACCCAATGAGATGTTTATGTGATAAATGTCACTAAATTGTGTATTCATGGTATGCAGAGACTTAGTGTGTGAAATTGGTATATAAAGATGAGCTCGAATCATAAATAGAATAGAGAGCCAGTGTTCAAAAAAATCTTAAAACAATCAATTCATCATTAATGAATATAAACTACATTTCCTACAAAGAGTCTTCTACTCCATTAAAGGTCCTTTGATTATTATATTTGAATATCTCAGCACATTCATTTTGTATATCCATAACTTGACTATCCCCTGCACACCAAAGGTATATGAAAACCCTTGAAATGACCATTGTAATAAATATTGAAGGTATTAAAATGCCCTTCAAGATATCTCCTAGGAGATACCTTGAATAAAATTCCAATCATGTTCATGTTCAAGGTATCTAATAGGAAAACCCTTGAAGGTAATACAAGACCCTTGAAGGTATCTCCTATAAGATACTTTGAAGGGAATTTTAGTACATTCAAGATTACTACAAAGTTATCTCCTAGGAGATACATTTAAAACATTCATAAGGGTACACTTGAAGTTATTACAAGGCCCTTCAAGTTACCATCAAATAATGCCTTCAAACATACTATGAATGGGCTTATAATACCTTCAAGGGTACCCTTATGCATGCTTAAAAGGTATCTCCTAGGAGATACTTTCATCATTCACTTCAATGTATGACAACACCCTTCAAGATATCTTTTAGGATATGCCTTTAAGGGAATTGTAATACCTTCATGGGTAACTTGAAAGTATCTCTTAGAAGATACCATGAAGAAACAATCCACTTTTGTTCATATTTGAAAGGTATTTCCTATGAGATACCTTGAAATAATTAGAAGGCCCTTCAAGGTATCACCCAATAGTGCCTTCAAGGAGATAACTTTTAAACATGCATAAGGGTAACCTTGAAAATATTACAAGGCCCTTCAATATTAATCCTAGGATATTCATTGAAATAAAATTTCAATCATGTTTATGTTCAAAGTATCTAATAGGATAACTCTTTAATATAATACAATACCCTTCAAGATATCTCCTAGAAGATACCTTAATAGCCTTGTAGTACCTTAAAAAATACCTTAAAGGTATCTCTTAGGAGATACCTTTCAAACATGCATAAGGATACCCTAAAGGTATTACAAGGCTCTTCAAGGTATCACCCAATATTGCTTTACACATACTTTTAAGAGCCTTGTAATACCTTTAAGGGTACCCTTATGCATGGTTGAAAGGTATAGCTTAGGATATAACTTGAACATCCCCTTGAATGTATGAAAATGACTTTTTAGGTATCTCTTAGTAGATTCATTAAATGGACTTGTAATAACCTCATGGGTAACTTGAAGGTATCTCCTAGAAGATAACTTGAAGGAAAAATCCACTCTTGTTCACGTTTAAAAGGTATATCCTAGGAGATAGATACATTGAAGGTATTAGAAAGCCTTCTATGTATCACCTAGTATTTCCTTCTAGGAGACACTTTTTAAAAATGTGTAAGGTTACCTTTGAAGTTATTACAAGGCCCTTCAAGGTATCTCATAGGATATTTATTGAAAGAAAATTCTAATAGTGTGCATGTTAAGTGTATATACTAGGTGAAACCTTTAAGTTACTACAAGACTCTCTGAGGTATATTCTAGAAGATGTATTGAAGGGAATTGTAGTACCTTCAAAGTACCCTTTTAGGAAATATCTTTCAAACATGTATTAATGTACCCTTGAAGGTATTACAAGGTCATTCAATATATCACCCAGTAGTGCCTTCAAACATACTCTAAAGGGCCTTGTAATACCTTCAAGGTTACCCATATACATTTTTGAAATGTATCTCCTAGAATATACCTTCAACATCTCCTTGAATGTATGACAATAACCTTTGAAGTATCTCTTAGGATATGCCTTCAAGAAACTTTTAATACCTTCATGGGTAACTTCAAGGTATCTCTTAGGATCTACCATAAATAAAAAATCCATCTTGTTTATGGGGTAGATACAGGACAATGGGAGAAAAGGGGGGGGGCATGTATACAGTGACATATTTTTTCTAAATATAATATTTGAGTTTGGAGAGAATGTTAGAGACACATAGAAAAGGAATTTGAAAATGACACAAAACATGAACTGTGGCATTTTGAATGTAGTTTTTAAATAAATAATTTTTTCTAGTACCCAAATGATAACAATGCAAAATAGATGAATTTATGACAATAGGTTGGTCATTTTCTATAAAAATATAAGGAGAGTGCATGTGTACAAACACACTTTTTTGAGTAAATTATTTAATTTTGTATGAAATTTCATATATACATAGGTGAAATGTTGAATATTGTTGAGAATATTTTTTATTATATATATAATTTTTAAATAATTTTACATGTCAAGACAATTGGAAAATTGAAAATTTAAGTGTACAAAAACACTTTTGATCTTCATGAAAATTAAGTTCTTTTGAAAGCATAGTTGACAATGTGTAGATTGTTGAGATATAAATTTTATAAACTTTTGATTAATAT
>JARHVA010000570.1:240000-270000 GCA_037957365.1 Torreya grandis | reverse complement strand
AGCCATGAGATATTTTGTTAAGTACTTATAAAATACATAATTGTACCTATTTTTAGGTGAACAAATATTAAACCATGAAAATAAAAGTTAGATTTATGAATTCACAATAAAATCTTTCAAAAATAAGTAGAAACTTACAAGGGAAAATGATCCTTTATACAAATAAATTAAGAATATACATAAAAATAAAAAGTATTGAAAAATAATGTATCATATACATAGATCACGACTACACAACATAGATTAAATATTAAAAATAAAAACATATTTAATTTAGCCATGGTAAGTTATCCAATGATTACATATATTAAAAAATATAGAAGATAATTCTAATTGTACATGCCTATACATGCTAATTTTACAATCAAGTAAAAAATTAGAGCTAGTCGAGTTGTATTTAGCTATATGTAGCATTGGTTGAATGACAAATATTACTAACTATACTCATCAGGTTGTTGGTGGAAATGATGAAACTAGCAGTGTGAAGGATGTTGATCCAATCACATTTTTTGTTGCTTACTTTTGTGCTTTGAGTTGTAAGTAATACTAATGAGCCTTATCAGAGTCTTGCTTGATTATATCCATGTTGATTAATAATGGTCTATAGATTATTTCAACTTATTATATCAGTCTGAGGTGTTTGGATTTACTGATCCTAAACATAAAATTAAATACCTCTACCTCAATCACCTTCTCTCTATAAAAGTCAAGAATCTCCTAAATCTTCTCTTTTGCTGTTCCTTAGAGCTCTTTCTTGAAATACCTCAAAGAAACATCCAATGGTAAGTTGAATGTGGTCTTATCAATTGATTTTTTGTATGGAGTTTAAAATTGGACTTACTTTCATCTCATGCAAAATTTTTATAGCCTATTGCCCATGTTCCTATACCTTGGGTATTGGCTCTTACTATTATTTTATCTATTTTCTAACCTTGAATGTTCTCATCAGTTCCAAGATGAGGGCACTAGAGTCTTATAATTGTGTCATAATATTAAATTGACTATACTCTTTATTATAAGTATATGTTACCATAAAATTTAGTTTATTTTTTTTCTCCTTGAGAGAATTTAACAATTTGGTCACAATAATTAACTGAGGATTGAACTCCTCTCTCATCATCTCAATGGTTTGTAGAGATTTGTATAATCTTTTGGAATATTTTAAAACTCTAATATGTATTTCCATTAGCACATGAATAATTTTTTACTATTGTAATACTCATTTTAAATCATCTCTCAGCTACAAGTTGGCTATCCTAGTGTTTTTTTATGAAGTTCTTGAAGATTACAGCATGCTTATAAATAAAGATGTAGGGGTATTCACTCTAAGGAGATTGACCTAGCTAATGTGTCAGAGAGAATATATATTTACTTGGTTCTAAGAGTATACCCTCACTAGATTGATATTTCATTTTAATCTTTCTAACTCTCTAAGTTAGACTGATTATCCTATCAAGTACTAAGCTTGTTGTTGGCAATCCAGAGATGGTTAGTTGTGAGGTTTGGATTCCCTAAAACCCTAGTGATTTTTTCTAGTCATGGATTGTTAGACATTATGTTTCTATAGTTTCATAGGTTCTTTGAATATTGGATGAAAGATCAGTTTATATCAAATTAGGGATTTTAGGAAAGATGTTAATTTTTGAATCATTTGGATCAATTTTGGGAAATGGATTCACCACATTAGTGACTTTATAAGGTGCTAAAATTGGGGTTTGAATGTGGTTAGAAATTGGTAATGACATCCCCAATTAGGTGCTCTATGCATCCAATGTTATATATGAAACAAAAATGGATTGACTAGGTGGGAAATTGAATGCTGCCTTATTTATATGAATAATTGAGGTGTTAGTGGTATTGGTGACTAGTAGAACTAACTATACCAATGGGACCTATATTTTATTTAGTAAGAGTTGTGTCAAATTAAAAAGTAGGGGTATAACACATTGATCATGAGGTTAAGAAATGGGTGTAACCCCTATCAACACTATAACTAAAAAAAATAGAAACATTATGAGAGGGTATGGTACCACCAAAATGAAATTGAGTTGGACTAACATCGATTAGGGTTGATAATACAAGAGGAGGAGTAAATAAATAAATATATATATACACTAGAAGAATTAATGGTAACAATAGTAGTCATTAATACTAGGGATGTTAACAATGTTGGAGGAGATAAGATTAGAAGTAACAATAGAAACATGAGGGAAGGATGTAGGCAAAGAGGCAATCACCTATAATAGTCTTCTTCTAGTATTAGGATCAAGGAGATCCTATGGTTACTCCTCCATCAATGATGCTTTTCCCTCTAATTTTTACATGTTCAACACCTTAGAAATTTTAAACTCGTCTCCTTCTTATAAAGATTAATACACTAGGGTTATTACTTCTGATTATTTCTACATAGGTTGAGGGATAAATGTGTTGCCTCTTCTCTCAAATAAAGGGGTAATTATAGCACTTGATGTTGACAATGATCTAGAAGGTGATTATTCTAACTCTGTATCTCCTCCTTTCTATGAGTCTGGTTCTATTTCATTATCCACTCCTTAAATATCCATTTATTCAATGTAGTCTTGTGGGGTTATTTATTTTTGAGATATAGAGTAGGTATCTAAGTCTTGAATGTTATACCTATCTTCATCGATAGGATCTTGATCAATACCTCATAGTGTTGAGATTGTTTATGATTCTCCTTTCTACTCAGCCATCTTAATATTTATTTGTTCTTATTAATGGGGTTTAGAAGCTGAAGGTTACCATAAATAAAAAGGTTTTCATTGAGGAGTAGAGGGCACATAGAATTTAACATTATCAATTGTGAGAGTAGGGATGATTTAAATAATTCTAAGTACTTTTCCAATTAACCCATCAACTGATGCTCTCTAAAGTACCACCTAATAATATTTTCCATTATAAAAGATAACATCATGCTCATAATGGACATGATTATACTATATTTCTAACATTGACAAATGCCTTTGGACTTTGTTTCATGGATCCTAATCTCTATGAGGCTGAATAGGAAGTGCATAATTTTCTCTCAATATGGTATAGGTTCCAAATTTAGTTTTATCATAATACATCATTTTGAATATGATCATTCATTTAATAAATAATGTTCTTTTCTTCTTCTCCTTCAGGTCATTTTTAATGTTGTGCCAAATCTGGTATGTGATTTCATGTTCTACAAGTTTGTCTGGGATAAACCTTGGTAAATAGAGAGGGTCAAACTTATTTACCTATATCATTATGATGATGTAATAAAGGTATAAAATATAACCATCCTTATATTAAAGTGTATTCTTGATGTAATAAGAGATTCTAGGCATTGGCTCCTCATGAATTTCTTGCCATAATTATGTGTACACAATTTTTATTATTAAGTATAAATGTTGATGGTAACAATAAATGTAAATTAATGAGAAATAATCACAAACCCTATATATGATACTATTTATAGCCAAATGCTAGAGTTGTCCTTTGGTTTTATGAACTATTCTCAACACTGCGTCTATGAGATATGACATCATGTAAAAACTAGCACTTGGTGGCCTCTTGTCTATGTGTTGTATTTGATTTTTTATTAAGAAAATTATAATATCTCTTAGTCAAATGGTGAGTTTGAAGGTCAACATGATGTCAAGTAAGGGAATCCAATCTAGGGAAACATAGTGTATGGAAGGATACACATAGAACTGGTTCAATAGTTCCATCCCAATTCTAATCCCCATTATTAAATATTTAATTATAATTAGGGTTTTTTTATTAAAAATTACCTTCTCCATAGGTTTAATCCATTTTTAGAGTGTGTCTACAACTATGTTCTCATTTTTCCAAGTTACCAGTCTATGCCCTTCATAAAAAGCCTGTATATCTTCTGATATTAGTGAAAGCCTCTATATATAAACATGACACAACTCTAGTTTTTCCTATTTGGTGTATAAAATTTCTATCTTCTATATGGCCATAAAATAATAAATCTCTAAGAAGGTAAATAGAGGGCATTACTTCTGTTTTAGTTTCAATAAAATACAATTTATATTGCTTGAGAGGTAGTAAATATAAAATCAATCATTATTTATCTAGGAGTTAAATATTCATCATCCATTTCAACATTGGAAATTTTCCAACATCTCAGAGACTATTGTAATATGGGTACTTACCATCGAATACCTTAGGTTTGAAGACAATGTCCTTATACTTTGTTGAAATGTTAATTGATAATTTAGATGGTAGGGGTTTGCCCTAGATGGATTAGATAAGGATATAATGACTATAAGTGCTATGCCTATGATATTTTAATTATAACTAACTTGGTGATTCAATCTAACTATCTTCCATAGACGTTAATAGCTTGAGTTTTATATGAATTCAATAGTTTAGGATGTGCCAAAGTCTCACAATTACATCTAGGGAGATCATTTGTTTGAATGTAATTCATGTGACATGAATGAATAATGGATCAAACTCTTATGTTTAATTCATATTTTCAATCATCTTAGTGGGTGAATACATGGATCATAATTTTACATAATCATAATGCCTAGTTATCAATATTAGATAGGTGTCACCTACTTGTGCCTTCATACTTTGTCCATCTTCTTATTGTTCATCTATACTTGGTATTCAATTTGGATTTGAATTGGTATTTTCACCTCTTTTCATGAACATATAATGTGAGGGTATTTATGAAATCTAAACCCTAACCTTAAACCCAAAACCTAAATATCAAGTTGAGATATTCAAATCCTAAAGGTCAAGCCCTGATAGACAAATTATGAAGGTGGAAAATGTGAAGGACTAAATTTAATAATATCATCTCACAATAAGTGAAATGTGAAGATTAATATCTAAGATGTAAATATCTACGAAAAATTCACAATAATTGGAATGCCATTGTCTAAAACCTGAGATGCAACAATTGAAGATCAATTCATAAAACTTGAACTGTGAAGTGTAAATAGTAAACACTAGAATGCTAAAGACCAAAATACTACAAAGGCATAATACTTAGATAATTTTGTGAAAACATTATTAAGTTAGTCCTAAAATATGTATAAATTAAAACCATAAAATATATAACAAAATAGCAGTATAGGTTTTATACACATGAACATTTATAGCTTGTAAGACTAAAAAAAATATTTTATATCAATACATTAGAGTAAAAGCAAAGATAGTTCCTAAGCACATGGAAGATAATTTCATGATTTAAAACCTAAAAGGATATAACAATATGAATATAGACTTATGGACATGAATACCCCTAGTATCTAAGACTAAAAAAACCAAATGTTGATTTCTCAAAACATTAGAACATAATGTAGTAGATTATTTTTTAAAACTTGGAATATTGTCTCATGGATCAAGGTGGGACACACTTTTGTCAACAAAAAAGTGGGGTATGTTGGCTATGATAGTGCCATCAAAGATATACCTTTCAAATATGCAGAAGGGTACCCTTGAAGGTATTAAAAGGCCCTTAAAAGTATCACCCAATAGTGCCTTCAAACAAACCTTGAAGGGTCTTGTAATACCTTCAAGGGTACCCTTATGCATGTTTGAAATATATCTCCTAGAAAATAATTTCAACATCCCCTTGAAAGTATGATAATGTATTTTTAGGTATCTCCTATGAGATGCCTTCAAGGGCCTTGTAACACATTCATGGGTAACTCAAAATTATCTCCTAGGACATAACATGAAGGAAAAATCCACTCTTGTTCATGTTTGAAAGGTATCTCCTAGGAGATACCTTGAAGGTATTACAAAAACCTTCAAGGTATCACCTATTACTACATTCAAAGATACCTAAAATGGCCTTATAATACCTTCAAGGGTACCCTTATACATGTTTGAAAGGTGTCTCCTATGAAATACCTTCAAAATCTTGGGTTCACCACAGAGGTTCAAATCACATAAAAAATCTAAAAATATAAGTATCTAATCATTTTCCATGATTTTAGTCAAAACCTCCATTGCTAAATATCATTTTTTATACTATTAAAATAATTTGTTGAATGTTGATTTAATTATCTATTTTTCTCTACTCATTTATTCCACTGTTATGCATGTTTGAAATGTATCTCCTAAGAGATACCTTCAAATTAGGATGAAACAAGGTTTGAATTATGTAGTATATGATATTAAAAGATATATTTTTTGGATTCACATAAATAATGTCATTAAAAATATGTGTTATACATAACCTTTTTAATAATTTTAAGTTTTAACATATCTTCATGCTTATGTTATCATATAAGTAAAACTTCATCTCCTACATATAGGTATAAATTGCACTGATTTTATAAATACCTTAATTAACAAATATTGTCATTTATTTTGCAAATGTCCAAGCTAAACAAGTCATAAATCAATGGATTTATAATGTGGAGACTATGTTTCTCTCATAAATAATGGTAAGGTCATTGGTGAGGAGGAATACTCAAAGTTCTTGGTCTAGATGTTGACTCTTTGGAATACATAAATCTTACTTCCACATATGACAATGAGAAAATACCATTTGAATGTGTAAGTTTTAATGTGATAAAAGCTTTTTATCTGATTCTACCACTTCCATTTATTGAAACATTTATGGAAAATTTTGGGGTTGTAGTTGATAGTTTTACTATATGGATCAAAATAATGATGCAACACATCACAAACAATTTTTTTTTTTTAAATTTTTTATTTTATAGAAAATGACATGGAAATATAAAATAATTTCAATTCATTTATGCATATATAATCATTATAACAAGAAAACCCTTGCTTGGACTCATTGGTTTGATATATCAATGATCCTACTACATTTCATAGATTGAGAAATGATTTTATTTGAGAAGGGTACATTTGTTGCACAAATGTATAACTCATTCAAATGATAAAAATATTTATTTTGGTTATGTTGAATTTTCACAAATAGGGGAGATTTTTGGTTGAAATCCTATCCCAATGGTAGAAAATGAATTGAAAATTTACACAAGGCACATTATACAACATTGTGACTTGAATTATAGAGGTAAATAAAACATCTATCATTAGATGGCTTTCCAATAAGATAGTGGACATTTAATTTAGATAAATAAATTTAGCATGCATCACACTAAAGGAGAAAGAAATTGGAAATTTTTTGGAAGTAGTTGATATTGAAATCACTCCTTGCATGAAATTCCTAGAGTAAAGGCATTCAAAATAATTAACTCTTGCCTATAACTACCTAGGAAGAAAGAGAACTCATCCAAAACACTTCACTTAGCCCAGTGGAGTTTTATGCAAACATCGATAATGAGATTACAAAAGTGTATGCAAGGAAATGTTGTACCAAAAATTATTTTTGGTTAGGATTATCATTTGAGATGCTAAATTTTTTAAGGATAAAATTGCTTGATTCCACCATAATAGATAGGAGGAAACATGTGTTAAATGCCCTTTCTGATAGTTTATTTAATAAAAATGAAAATAAAACTACCATTTATTCTTAGGGTACTAAGATATGTTTGGAATCTTGGCTTGCAAAATATCGATTGAAATGAAGTAATTTTTTTGACATTTAAAAATTTCAAAAAAATGGGGAGCGAAATACATTCTATGTAGGGAGGTTTTGAAAAAAGTCAGAAAAGAATAAAATGGTAGATAAGGATTCATTATACCAATTGGTGGATGATTTTACAAATGTTTCTCCAAGAATTACATGCCAAGTAGATATACATGACACATGATAAAATGTTTGACATCTTCCAACATATCTCACTCAATAATTTGAGGCACCAAATCAATGCAAAATTGGTAGTTATAGAATATGAGCCAATATCCTAGCCACAATTAAATAACACGTGGAGAAATAATTTTCATGAGGTGACCATTTCCAAGTTTGATCACTTCACTAGGTGCAAAACTTGTATATTGTTGAATCAACACAAATGCCTTGGGTGCATATCTAGAGATCAAGAAGATAGTATCGATCAAGAATTCATGATGCACTTAAATCATATACTTTCTTTAAGACAAATGTATTACACACAAACAAATGTCATAGAAATACCCTAAAAATGACTCAATTTCATTCATGATAAGGTATAATTTCAAAAAACATTTGTGCTAAGGACAATGACAAAAAATAAAGCAATTACCAATAGAATAATAGAGTTGTCAATGGCAGGGATTATCACACTTGGTCATGATGCAGGTGTATATGGACATTTTTTTATCATATGTTCTTGGAGGGTCTAACTTTACTATTACATCATTGAACAAGTCTTTGGAGGAGATGAAAAAAAAATGTTAAATACTTATGGATATTTACTATATAAACTTAGATCTTCAAAATATCCATTGTATGATGCACTTTTGTCTAATAACTATTATCCTAAATGTAATAAATACATATAACAAGAATAAATAATTTATGATTTAAAAAAATGTCCTTCCAGGCTATACCTTCAATAAGACAACTATTTTGGGGATAATAATAACATGTGCTTCCTTCCATCCATTGTTATATTAAAAAAATCTCTAACCTTAAATGGAACTAAATAAAATTCTATTACATTTACAAATTCACAAAACCATGTTTTTTGTATGGTTTTGTGTTATAATATTTATCTCTCCTTATCTATAAAAGTATTTTATTTGATATCGAGGTTGGATTTCTCCCTGTAAGACATACCCACGAGGACATCGATGACACATTTTGAAACCTATTTGAATGTATAAAGAGGAAAGATGTATGTAGTGTGGTAGAGATGATTGAAAATTATAGGAGATGTGAAAACACAATAAATTTCATGCCATATTTGATTAAAAGAGTAGCATATTTTAAATATTATGTTAATAGTTACTAGCTAAAGGGAAGAAATAAAATAATAGGCTTGACAAAAGGTCAAATATTTTCTTCTATGCATGGAGAAAAGTTAGCCCATTATGCATTTAAAATACTCTATAAGAGATAGAAATTGATCCCCCCTTATTAAATTATGGGGAACAAAATAAAATGGTGAGCCAAATGTTCTAGAAGGTAATCCAATGAAAATATTTTTCAATAAGACTTGAAAATAGAAAAAATTCATATGATTCTATAGTTGCAAAAGTCTTTAGATAAAATTAGAAAAAGGAGTGAAAAATAATTTAAAGATAACTTGATTAAGTATGTAAAGCAAATTCAATTCAATGAATTTGGTTTGATCTAAAATAGCAAGTGGAAGGATATAGCATATTACTTACATAATATTCATGACACAATGAAATAAGACATGTTCTTTTATGAAGTTGAATATACAGGATATTTTTGGCCTAAAACTCACCACAACATATTCATACATAGAGATATGCATAAAATGGTTCATGATAGGTCCCTTGATTATGGGGTGGCTTCTATATACACATATGTTGGTCCAAGAAGCAAAATAGAAAAATCATTTGGTCCAGCTGAAGATGTGTAAAATAAAGATATGTGATTTTCGATACATGATGATTCTACATGAGTGAACTACACAATATGGGTTTCTAGAGTTGAAAGCAATATTGGGATAATGAAGATAAATGGAGATATAGAATGAAGTATCAAAATATCTTACTTCATCCCAATTCATGTAGTGAAAAAAGACGTAGAAAAAACATAAATTTATTTAGGTTTTTTGGACATGAAATGGAAGCCAAACCTAACTAACTTCTCTTTATCAACCATTCTTATAAATATTATTATCTAAACTTAGAGACTAAATAAAAATTAGAGATGTCATACGATTAATCTCCATGATTATTGAAAAGCATTTTAATAGACTATTTTAATGAATCATCACATTAGGCACTTTCAAAAAATAGTGATAAAGGATTAGGAGATATTGTTTTCTTCATGACATTGACAATTTGAAATGGTGTTTCCCTAATTTTGGAATGAGGAGTATTGATAGTTTTTATCAAAATTTAGTGCATATTTATGTCATGTAAAATGTTTTGTTGGATTCAATTAAGAAGATTCCTTATTATTTTATTGTTTTACTTATTTTTAAAGAGATTTTTGAGTGACACTTTGAATTTTTTTCTAAATTAGGTCTTCACATTATGGGTCTTAGAAAATACACTTCAAGATTTTAGTTTTATATTTTTTTACTTTAGTAATTTAGTATTCGACAACTATGCATCAATAAAAGGTCTTTGAAATTTGTGAATTGGAATGTGCTCTTTACATTTTGAGTATTTAAAAATGGTATTAAATTTTTATTTATTCTAAGTAGCAAGTTTGCATTTCATGAAATGTGATAGGGTCTACATATTTTTGGTTTTTAAAATTACACTTCATATTTTACATCCTTCAAAATGGTCTTCATAATTTGTTAATAATGATTTACTCTTTAGATTTTGTGCACTAAAAAATATACTTTGACACTCATATGTTTTTGAAATGGACTTTGGGGTTTATGCCTTGGAATGTCCCACTTCAACATTTGCATTTAGTAAATTATACTTCGGCATTTGTGTCTTGGGTTTTTCCACTATGTAGTTAAAGTTTCACAAAAAAGTACATACATTTTATGCATTCACATTGTGTACTTTGACTATCAAAATTGGGCATTTTTCATTTACACATCAAGATTTGTTATTCAACATTTACATATCAACAGATGGTCTTTGGATTTTTGGTTTATTACACTTTTTAGTTCACATCTAGAAAAATGGCCTTTCATAACTAGGAACTCATAAAGTATGTATATAAAAAACTCAAAGTGTGAAAGCCCAAGTACCAAAGATCATTCCATGTGAAAACATCTCAATGACTAGGTTGTACATAAGGATGAACAATAAAAACATAAGCCCTGAGCATTACAACCACACAATATTGTGACATGTGACATAATATCAGTAACTAAGTTATTTTAGAGACTATGTAAATATTTGGGAGGTGCCAAGTGACCGAAGAACCCATGATCCCATCACTTAGCACAATCTCGGGGACTCTCTCATGAAGATCAAAGTCAACACGGGTGAACTACTATGTTTTTGAGTGATCGATATGTGGCCTATAACAATATGAGATAAATCTTGATGGTCATAGGAATGTCACCTAAATATTAAACAAATATCTCACGATCCAATCAGCTACTAACACATGACATCCCAGTCATCTAAGGTGGCCTAATCACATATTGACATATGGCTTTAAGAGTCTATAGATGATGTAATTAGAGTAATTAATCAAAACTCAAGATCAAAATATAATTGCATTTAATGGGTATTTTCATTATTCTTGGCTTGATTGATGTATGGATTATCTTTCCTTATTAAATAAACCACCTAGGCTTATTATTTGTAAATGCATGGTCTATGAACTAGTTTAAATGGTCCTATAACTTTGATTAAAGATAGGAATACCATGTGCCTTTTAATGGCATGATCTGACTATTTTACACACTTAGATAAATGTGATTTATTTTTAATAATTCTAACTAATTCTTGATAAGTCCAATTAATTCATGGTGAAGCCCAATTTATTTTTGATAATTTTCAAAAATTGGACTTCTAATTATTTACAATTATTTTAAATAATTTGGAATTATTAAAAATACATTAGATAGATCTGATTTTTTGAAATATGTCCAACAAATTCTTGAAAAGTTCAATTAATTATTGATAAAGTCTAATTTATTTCTAACAATTTAAAAAAATTGGACTACTAATTGATTTCGATCATTTTAAATAATTTGGAATTATTACAAATACATTAGGTAGATGTGATTTATTTGTAATAAGTCTAAATAAATCCTGATACAATCCAATTTATTTTTGATAGTTTTCAAAAGTTTAGACTATTGATAAGTCCATATTATCTAAAATAGTCCTATGTTTAAATTTCATTAATGTGATTCTTCAATCCAAACCAAGATTATGCTTTTGACCAAAAAAATTCCTTAAAATAGGATTAATATTTTGGGTTGAACTAACGCCAAATAATCCTTTCTAAATGGTTGTGTGTTTTATACATTCTAATACTCCACGTAGGGCCTAAAATTCACATAATTATATTACTTATGTGTTTGTGTATGTGTGCAAAATTTTAAATTTTTTATAATTCAATGTTATCTTTTGGTCTCTTATACATGGTAGCATATGATTTTGAATTCATGTATTCATATTTCATTCTATGGAATTCTTTAGGGATGAACATAGAAATTTTGAGACATGTATTATTTTTTGATATTTTCTCAAGATAGAGATAGTTTTTTTCATAATGATGCTCAAGTGTGCTAAATACATAATATCTTTAAAAGTGTTTTTTTTTTAAATTTATATATAATTATCTCTTGGTTCCTACTAAGACTGAACATGAAATGAGTCCAGGATAATGATGTAGAAAAAATAGGACAACCTTCTAGAGGCCATAAATTTTGATTTATAGCTCTATTTGAGATCTTCCATGCACCAAAACAGATGTATCAAAAAGGTTTTTCCTATCCTATGCTATTCTACTAGCCTAATAATGTTTTTGATATTTTTTAGAGGCCATACATGATAATCTGAGGGCCAAAAATTATGATTTAATTATTTTTTAGGTTTTTTCTATTTTTATAAATTGTATATTTTTAGAACCAAACATAAAATTTAGTTGAACTTAGTCCCATAGTATAATTATAGTGTTTAAGATATTTTGAGAGATTTTTGGGATATTTTGAGAGTTTTTAAAAATAGAAATTTTACTAGATTTTAGTTTTTTTCAAATTTTACATGTAAACTCCAATTTTTGAGTTGAGTCTTATTTAGGCATGGTTTGGGTTTGAAATTATTTTAAGTCATTTGATACAAATCAATACAAGTTATTATTTAGAATCTTGACCTATTGATAATTTTATTTGTCTTGATAGTTCTTGGGTCATTATCTGGTATCAGAGCAAGTTCAAATCTTAGAGGAGAGAATAATGGTGAGAGGATGAGGAGGTATGGCATAGATGAACTGGATTATACAAGAGTTGTAGAGGCAAATTTAATAATTAAAAAAGGTTATCACTAATCAAGAAAGGAGACAAGGTGGTGATGAGGAAAACAAAGATCATGATGAAGAAATTCAATAAAAATAAGAATAATAAAAGCAACCACCATTGATGGAAGAGAAGATGGTTTTGGCTTTAGAAGAAAGAAATGAAGGAATCAAGGTTAATGTTCTAGATTATGGAGGCAGTTTAAAAATAAATGAGATGATAGATTGGATGAATAGCATGGATAAGTTCTTTGAGTGGAAGACTATGAGAGAAGAAAAGAAGGTAAAGTTTGTAAGCACAAAATTAAAAAATCATGCAATGATTTAGTGGGGTCACCTATAGAAAGAGAGATAGAGAAAAGGTAAAGAGAAGATCAATTCATGGAAAAAGATGGAGAAGAAGATGAGGGAGAAATTTATTCCTATAGATTATACACAAACCACATATAGAAGATTTCAAAATTTGGGGTAAAAAGATCACAATATACAAGAGTATATAAATGAATTTTATAAGCTTTCCATATGAGTATAACATGATGAAATAGAAGAGCATATGGATGAAAGGTATGTAAATGGTTTAAAGTTTTCTATTCAAGATGAATTAAGCATGTATAGAATACTTAACATGGAGGAGGTTTATCAATTAGATTTGAAGGTACAAGACACACAAAATAGATAAAATTTTAGGACATCTACTAGACCAAAAAAAGGTGAATCACCTTGAATAAAAGGATGAGGTGGGTTTAATACCACCAAAGGTGGATTTAATGCCAATAAAGGTAAATCATCATGTAGTGCACAAAGGAAAGATGATAATAGGCAAGGGTTTCAATACAAATAAAGAGGAAGATGATTTTAGAGAGGATGAGGTTATAGTGGTGCTAGAGGATGGTTTTCAAATCAACATAGATATTATATCTGTTACAGATGTGGAGAAGAAGGGAATAGAGCATTTGAGTGTTCACATTATCAAGATCAAGAAAGGAGTAAAGAAGATTGCCCAAGAGTAAATCTAGTTGAGGCTGAAATAGAAGAGCAAAATACTAAAGTTGTACAAACAAATGTTGAAGAGAATCTTAGGATGAGAAGAATCATGATTACTCTAAAAAAATATCAAGTGTACAATAAATAAGGTGGTGATAAATGGCTATGATTAAATATTTTTTGAACAAGATGTACTTAAGGTGGAAAGGTATGCAAAGAAATTATAGATGGTGGTAATTATGAAAATATGGTTTCTAAAAAAATGATTGAAAAAATAAATTTGTAATGTGAAAAGCATCCTAATCCTTATCAAATTTCATGGTTTAAGAAAGGGAATGAAGTTACAGTAGATAAAAAGTTCTTAATCAAGTTTTTTATAGGAAAGAGTTATAATGATGAAATATGGTGTGAAGTTATTTTGATGGATGCATGCCATGTGTTATTGGGAAGACTATGAAAATTTGATAAAAAATTAATTCATGGAGTAAATAACACGTACACTTTTTGTAAATGTGGTACAAAGGTTTTTTTGTTACCTCTTAAAAAGGAAGAGAAGATAGAAATCATGCTCTCTACTAAATAATTTATCTAAGATATGAACATAGAAGTTTGTTGTTAAGCATTAGTAGAAAAGAATGAAAAAATAAAAATGGTGTCAATACCAACAAAAGTAGCAAGAGTGTTGAAAGAATATGTAGATGTTATGCCTAATGAGATACCAAATGGTTTACAACTAAGGAGAGATATACATCATCACATTGATTTGATTTTAGGATAAACTCTACCCAATCAAAAAACTTATAGGATGAGTCCAATAAAAAATGCATAATTAAATAAATAGGTTACTTAATTACTAAGGAAGAAGGTGATAAGGGAGAGTATGAGTCTATGTGCAACACCAACGTTGCTAAATTTTTATAGAAAAAGCATTACAGAGGGAAGAAGTTTCCATGGTTTGGAAACTTTTTATATAAAATTTATTAAAAAATTTAGTAGTATTGTGGCACCAATAACATATTACATGAGAGGGAAGGTATTTTCATGGACTAGAGCAGCCACAAAATGTTTTGTATTTTTGAAGAAGATTACATAAAGACCAATTTTAGCATTACCATATTTTAACAAAGTGTTTAAGGTTGAGCTACTTAATTTGTGGGAATTGGTGTTGTCCTAAGTCAAGAAGGAAAGCCAATAGCATATTTTAGTCAAAAATTGAATGAGGTAAGAACAAAGTATTCTACTTATGATGTTAAAATTTATGAAATTGTATAGGCATTAATACATTAGAGCCATTACTTGGTGCCTAAAGAGTTTATAATATTTACAGATCATGCAGTTTTGAAGTATGTGAATACACAAAAGAAGTTGAATATTAGGCATGCAAAGTGGGTTTCTTTATTGTAGGGGTATACTTTTGTTTTGAAACATAAATTAAGAAAATAGAATCAGGTAGCTAATGCATTGAGCAGGAGGGTAACGTTATTAACTACTATGATGAGTGAAGTAATTGGATTTGAAGCTATCAAAAAATTATATGATATTGATCCATATTTTATTAAGGTAGTTGAGAAGATTAGGAATCTATTAAAAGGTGGGACAGATGCTATTCATGATGAATATATTTTATAGGAAGCTTATCAATTTAAAGATAAACAAATATTCATTCTAGTTGGGCCTCTATGAGACAATATAATAAGAGAATTACATAGTGATGGTTTGGCTGGACATTTTGGTAAGACAAAGACAATAGCTTTGGTGGAGGAAAATTATTTTTGACCAAAGATGAAGAGAGATGTGACAAGGTATGTTTCAAGGTGTAGAAGATGTTAGGTGGCTAAAGGACATGCAAAAAATATTGGATTATACATACCATTACTATTTCTAAGAGGAACGTGAATAGATTTGAGTATGGACTTTGTGTTAGAATGGCCAAACACATAGAGAGGTAATGATTCAATTTTTGTTGTTGTAGATAGATTTTATAAAATGATTCATTTCATTGCATGTAAAAAAACTAATGATTCCACTAGGGTTACAAAATTATTTTTTATCGATATTGTGAGATTACATGGAGTTCCAAAAATTATTACTTCAGATAGGGACACAAAATTTCTAAGTCATTTTTGAAGGAGTTTATGGAATAAGATGGGTACTAAGCTACAATTCAGTAGTGTATATAACCCACAAACAGATGGATAAATAGAAGTTATGAATAAGATCTTAATAAATTTATTGAGATGCATAGATGGAGAGAAGCCAAAACAATGAGACTTAGCTTTCCCACAAGATGAGTTTGTATATAACAATTTAGTGAATAGATAAATAGGAAAATCATGATTTCAAATTTTTAATAGGAGAAATCATATAGGTATTTTATATTTGATACAATTTATAATTACAAATTGAATTAGTAATGATGCAGAAGCATTTGCAGAGCATATGCAATAGTTGCAAAAAGGAGTAAGAAGAAAGTTGTAGGAAAGTAATGAGAAATATAAAGTAGCAATAGATGTCAAAAGAAGATCCAAGGTATTTGAATAAGGAGATTTGGTGATGGTTTACTTGAGAAAATAAAGATTTTGAAAAGGCACATACAATAAGTTAAAGCAGAAGAAAATTGAACCAAGCAAAATTGTGAAGAAAATCAATGATAATGTCTATAAGGTAAGTTTACCACAAAATGTTTGTTATATCTCCAATATTTAATGTTTCAAATTTATATGAATTCTATGGATAAGATGTTGAAGATGATGAAGATGAAGAAGAAAATTATGAGCAATAGGTTCTAAAGAAGAAGAAATAAAAAATAGTGTAGGTTCTGGATATGAAGACAATGAGCACAAGGCAATGGAATTATAACAGGTATTTGGTGCAATGGGAAGAATTGCACCAAAAAGACAACTTGGATTATAGAATGGGTGTTGAAGAAGATTGACAAGAAAAAATAGTAGTAGTTTAATCAGGCCAACTCACAAGAACTAAGTTGTTTTTAGCTAGAGGAAAATGATGCAGAAAAAATAGGTCCACCTTTCGGAGGACATAAATTTTTACCCATAGCTTCGTTGGAGCTCTTCCACATGCCAAAATGATCGTAACAAAAAGTTTGTTTCTATCATAGGCCATTCTAGTAGCTTATAAATGTTTTTTTAAAAATATTTTTGGAGGCCATACGTGATCATTTGAGGGTCCAAAATTGTGATTTAATTATTTTTCTGGATTTTTTCTCTTTTTAGAAACTGTATATTTTAAGAACCAGACATCAACCTCAATTGAATTTATTACCATAGTCTAATTATAATGTTTAATATATTTCATGATATTTTTGGGAGTTTTTGGGAGTTTTTAAAAATAGGCATTTAATTTTTTAGATTTTAGTTTTTTTCAAATTTTGCATGTAAACTCAAATCTTTGAGTTGAGGCTTATTTAAGCATGGTTTGGGTATATAATTATTTCAATTCATTGAATATTAATTAATAATTTTTTTTGTTCATTATCTTGGCCTATTGGTAATTTTATTTTTCTTGTTAGTTCTTGGGTTCATTAGATAACCTAATAGAGACATACTTTTTTCAAAAATAGTTGTTAAGGGATTTTGGACACTAAGTGTAAACGGAGATATCTAGGTAACCAATGAATTGAGAGATTAACCTTGAATGACCCTTTAAAGCATATTTGTGGATAATTTTAAATAAGCCCATAATCACAACAAAGTTTTCTTTTGGGACTCTTTCTGTTATATACTAAATAATGAACATGTTGAATATGTCTTTGGTGTTTTATGTTAAGACTTTATTTTATGAATAAGATTGTATAATTTACCATTATTTCTATTTTAGCCTTATTAATAATCTAGTACATGCATATAATAAGGATAAAATATGAAGCAGATTAGGTACCTATAATAAATAAATAATAACTATTGATCTCTCACACACTTACCCTTACCAAATGGGTAAACTAATCTATAGAAACTAGGTAAGCCAACCTCTAGAAATATGGTAAGGTAACTCATATTAACATGTGTAGTAAACAAATTGCCTATGGAAATTGAAAATAACTTGTAGACCCTATTTTTAAACACGTCATTGTAACTATGACATATAGTTAATAGTTTGAAGTAGATTTTCTCCATAGTTCGAGATGTATAGAAATTCCTAAAATCAATAATAATGAAAATTCAATTTTAGAATGTCTTATCATCATTCCTTATATGTTAGAATGTCCATTTAAGGCCATTACAATGATGAAACAAATTATTCTCCACTTGCATCCTATTTTATATTATTTTTCGATTGTTAGTTTTAAATCTATCACAATAATGTGTAGGTTATTTTTACTAAATTTTGCTAAAATACAAAAATGATTATATACTTTATTTTTTAAGTAAAATATATAAATAATAGCCTACCCTTTATATTTAAATATACAATAGAAAGGCATAGGTTAGAAATTAGGAAGTAGAAACTAAGAGATCATAAGATTGAAGATTGAAAATCTTATTCTGAAAATTCTATAAGTTTGATATAGAAATACTCTCATGGCTACGAGTTCATTAATGAAAAATAATCTGCATGAAGTAGTCAGTTGTAAGAAGAGAAAAATATTATAACACAACTCCAACTAAAGTAAGACCCACTTGAAAGGAATTATGGTAAAGCTCCCATCCATTATTTTATATTCATTTGTGCATTATATGCATATGCATTATTTTTCATCTAAGTATGTCATATGACATTTACTGTTATGTTTGATTCCTTGCATACACATTTATGATTTCTATAAGTTCAATTTAATAAAATGTGAGTAAGCTTCCAAGTTAGTCTTAGATTTAATTTCATGTTATTTACTTTCCATCCAAGTGAGTTAAATCATTCTTAAAGTGTGCCACTTTGTTTTAACAGAGTATATTTCCCTATACACAACCTTTAACATATAATCCCTTAAAAGAGTCTGGTGTCACATATACAATGCTAACAACTTACGAAAATATACACCTTAAGTTGAAAATTAGTGCAAGTAGAAGTATAAATAAATCAAATGGCTACCCTTCAAAAGAATTTATTGTTTTGTAGGTGAGGTTTTTGGTCTCAAGCTTAATTGATGGTTTGATTCTTGTCATTGGTAACCAACACGTTTTATATTTATTGATATTGTCTTAGAGGTGTAAAATGAAAATTTGAAATATTTAGACATTTTATTTATGCTTCTAGAAAGTTCTTGTATAGATTCAATTTATAGAGAAAGTGTGCTCAAGGTTCAAATGTTATTAGTTTCTTCCAAATTTTATACATTATGTCCACAATAATTCATGATATTTTTTTAACCTAATTTTTAAATTCAAACATCTATATATATATTTTTTAGTTCAATATCCAGATCCTTTCTTTATCAATTTTATTTTTTAAAATTAAATCTATTTATTATTATTATTTGAAAAAATAAATTAATTAAACATTTTTATAATTTAAAATAATGCATTATTGATACATTGCATACTATAATTACAATGATACAGAAGGCTGTATTGAATCCTTTTTGTATGGAGCATGTATCTATAATGTCGCGCGATTATATGTTTGGTGAGGCCTTAGTTATTTCTGAGAACACTGGGATAAGAAATTAAGTTGGTTATAAATAATTATGCTCACATATAGGTAAGATGCCTTCAGAGATACGGTTGTGTAGTGGATTTGCCATCCTCTTGTGATGTTTGGTTAGGGCTTAGTGATTTTTTCAGAATAATGGGATAAGAAATTAAGGTGGTCTTAAATAATTATGCACATTCATATGTAAGATGTTTTTAGAGATACGATATATAAAAGGTATATTGGTTTAGTGATATTTTTGATTAGATTTATGTTGTGATGAGTTATGAGTTTTATCTAATATATTTGAAATCAAATTGTATATGATGTATACTTTCAGTTTAATCAGCACCCTATACATAATTCCGATAAATGATTAATGGAATTTAATTGAAGCTCTACATAACTCTCCACTCTACTTGAACAGAACTAAATTATATGAGATCTATCCTCTTTACAAATTATAAAATCCATATTAAAAAGGTTAAAATATGATTAATTGTACAAATAAAATAAAAATATTTACAAATGCTACATAAACTTGCCCACCTTCATTGTATAACACAAAATTAGGTATCATTCTTGGGATGGCGGGAGTGATGATGTCAATCAGACAATCAGCGAAGAAACTGAAACCTTTCCTAGTTGGGTGAACAAACATAGACTCTCTTAATCAGTTTTCATTATTATTTATTTTACACATTTATGTTTGCTTTAAATCGTAGAACAAAATCTATTACGCTCAGGAATCAGAACATTATAAGGGCAGGCGGCACCTTTGAAAGAGTACTGTAAATTATATAAATAGTATTACCAATTGGTTTAAGGAGGAATGAAATATATGTTATGACAATTGTTGGAGAATCTTTGGAAGCTCGGATTGTGCAAGGAGAAAGTTCATTCTGTCTGATGGATGGAAACCATCCCAGAAAACATATTTTGAAGCGTTTGCACATGTGCCAATACTGCATTTATTACACAAGATCGCTGCTTCTAGCAACCCCGTTCCACAACATCCTCTGCGTCCTTCTGCAAAGCCTGTGTTCATTCAATCACAATGTAAGTTTCCAATTCAATCGAATATGAGAGAAGCTCCGAAAAAATGACAGCGAATTGTCTCACCATACTTAGCTGGAAACGTTGCAGCATCGAGAAGTGGCTTGAAAATGTCTACATAAGCAATCTTCATTCCATCCGTTCCGTTCATACTCTGCGCTAATTTCTTCAATTTCAAGTTATATAGCATTGCTTCTTTGTTAAGTTTAGGGACACAACTTTCCCTTCCGAAACCGTGTAAGCTTATTTGAGACGGCAAGCAGCCAAACGGGGGAAGAGATAACACCGCCACTCTGCGTGCACCCAAGCTTCCAAGCTCCTGCACTTCAATATCGGATACATATAAATTCGTATCGATTAAGGATTTCCAATCAATAAAGAAAAGCAGATGAAGTTATTTCAGGAACGTGCCTTTATGAAATTATACATGACGTTGAGTAGATGATTTGTGTACTGTCTTCGATTATATTCAACCTCGAGAATAATATTTATGTAGTAATTGTTGAGGAAATCATTTGTGCCGATGCTTATGAAATAAAGTGCGTCGGATAAAATGGTGGATGCATTTGCTGCACCGACTACACGTCCCAAATCTTCTCTGTACTGTTTGTATAGCTCCAATTGATTTCCTAAACTTAGGACGTTCTGTCCACAGTTAAATGTAATCAGTTTTATTTAAGCCTGATTTTATAGTTATCTCAGAGAAATAAATCGGAAGAATCCCTCACATAAAGTTTCGCAGTGCCCTGGTATAAACCGGATCCTCCAGAACCAAATGAGACTCCCCTTACAATACTTTTTTGTTTAGCCTCGGGATTCAAATAGCCCAGCATTGCAGAGCCCAGTCCAAGCATAGATGCTGAGATAAAAATAAACATTAAAATTTAATTTGAGATAAATCAGTGAATCAGAAGCTCACAACAAAGATAAAACTAAAATCAATCAGTCCTAGCAATGAAAAGGGCTGTTAATTAATTATACCGGCGTAGTCTGTGGCGAGAAATCCATTGGAAAATCGACCGGTTATCCTTTTACCGGGAAAGTCTCGACCGTAAGGAGGATGATTGCTCTTGGCTAATGTGAGAAGATGATTATTGTTTCCCACGTCCATTGTAGAATCTCCGAACGATATTAAAGCAGGGATTGACAATGAAAATACACATGGATCTGCATTAAACAGCAGAATTGCCTTCAACAATATTATTACGAATATCTCCATCTCTCAGACTTTAATCTCTCATATATATGTGAGATGAACGTAATGCATTTCCGGGAAGGAAGAAACCTGCATATATATATGTACGAATAATTGAGACAGAAGCATTCACTACAACATATATCTTCTATAGGTTATGCAGGTAATCAGTTATATTAAACATATCTTACAACAATAATTTGATTTCTCATTACAACCTTGAAATAAATAGCGCCTAAGCTGAAAACACCTTATTCTCTCTGAATGAGTGTTGACACGAGCTGGGACCTCTAATCATTGTTTTATTTCGGCAATTCAGAATATGGAAATTTACTTGCAACATATCAAGACCTGTCCATCTTATGTCAAATCTTGCTGGTGTCGTAGCCTTGAAACATACTCGTCTTTAAACATACGAAGCGTAAGATTGGTTAATTCACTGATGTAAAATTAATCGAATGTGTAACTACTACTTCAGTTGATAGTTTCAAACGTCTATCAGTTTGACGGGGCTTCTAAACAAAGCCTTGTCCGTTTCCTTACTGTATGATTTCTATTGGTGCTAACTTTAAAAATGGCTATATAGGTCTATATGATGCATTGAAATCGCTATTTTTTAGAAACTTTTTGCTAAGGCAAATTATTTCCCAGATATATTGGGGCCGTCCATACTTAAATTCCTGTTTTATTTCTCTAATTCATTCTGTTTTGTTCCTTAAAGCCGCCTTAATTTAGTCTCATAGTTTTTGAGTGGGGAATCATTCTGTTTTGTTCCTCAAAGTCACCTTAATTTAGTCTCATAGTTTTTGAGTGGGGAAAGCATGAAAAGTTGACCATGTACTAATTATATTGATAGGTTGAAGGTTAATTGATGAAATATATTCGTGTTAGTGTATAATTCTGTGCAAGAGAAATTAAATATATATTATTTAATATTTATTAATTTTTTTAATAATAATGATATTAAATATTTTTTAACAATCATATTGTAATATAGAAAATTTATTAACATATATATGGATATATAAAATATTAGTTTAACATTTTTTCATACAATTCAAATTTACTATTTTAAATTAATTTGAAAAATTAATTTTCATAATTTATCAAAATAAATTAAAAAATATGTATTAAACTCAAATTTAATCCACCATAAGATAAAACGAAAAATATCGTGTGAAGCATTTAAATGCCATGTAGCTGTGAAATTAAAATACTCAGCTTCTAGAAAATAGAATGATAACATGATCGTGACAGACCAAATAATTGAATGTTGCATTAGAAGCTATCAATCTTTTCGAGTCCAACCACAACATTGTGGTGTAGATGGGTGATCCAAGAAATATTTTAGGCGACAATTCAGAAAGCAGGGACTTGATTGCTCGACAAAGCAAAGTCTATTCCAATTATTCATCGGGAATCAAATCAAAATACAACTGCCATAGTTGATGAAAAATATTGATGGAATGGGGACCATTGCTTCTCAAGGAGGGAGGAATGATGCGAGAAATATTTTAGGTGACAATTCAGGGGACGATTCTACCCCAATTGGTGGTAGAACTTCTGGGAGCCATAACGTTTGCACCATAGCTCCATTTGACTCTCTGTTTGAACCATTGGAAACCTAAGAATGAGGGGACCACCATGAGATGGCATGAATCTATGATATATGTCTTTTGACCCATAAAATCAAATGGAAGTGCCCTAAATTTTAATTTTAGTAGTGCAATCTAAAAATAGTATGTTTCTAAAATAGTAATTCCTCAAATTTTATATTTTTATAAATCATGAAAGTCAAACCACTTAATCTATTTGGAGATTGGTGACCTTCCACATCCTCCTCCTACCTTCAAAATGTGTATAAATGAAGATGTAGCCCGAAATGAAAATCAGACATCTCTTCTTAGAGATAACATTATTATAATTGTATTGTTCTTATTTCTTGAATTTTATTTCAACCAAAGCTTCTAGGTTTTGGATCAATGGGGCATGAAAATTCTAACCAACCTCATTTGAAAGGGATTAAATACAGTCCTGATGTAAATAAGCAACCATTCCTATTGTTATTTGCATCACTTTCTTTGTCATTTACATATAATTGATAATGGGAGGTGGCATACCATTATGGAATGAGTTTATCTATAAAATTTAATCCCCATAGCAATATTAAGCTAAACTATTAACTTTTGTGTGAAGGGAGTAAAATCCAACTCCTAAAATTAACAATCTAACTAAAGCGATGGTGGAAGTATTCAATTAATTTATTTTGTGTTTCTTTTAGTAATTTTAGTGGAACTCAAATAATTTTATTTTACATAATCTAATTTAAATTACATTTGAATGGCTTGGAGAAACTATTATAATCCTTAATAAAGGCAAATATCGGTTAAGAGAGAAAAGCATTTGTCATTTTACATAAAGTTTATCCATGGTTTTATTATGCATTCAGATTTGGTAAACTAATTATCATTATATAGACACTTCATTTTATATCAATAATTTTTGATAGATAATAATAAGGGAAAAAAGGGTCTTAATTCTAAAGTACAAAAGAGTTTTACTAGCATATTAATATAACAAAGGTAAAATATGTATCTTTTAGAATATAAGGAGACGTGCATAGACCTAAAAAGCCAAGCATTCACTAGGACAACTAGCCAGTTACAAGAGAGAAGACTAAAGAAAATAATCCTAAAAGCTTCACAAATAAAACCAAAAGCCAATACAAAGAAACACATCCTAGAGCAAGTAAGGAGTATAAGAAGGAAGGACCACCATGAAACAAATCAAGGAATGGAAGAAACTATCATCGCCAGAAGTATTGGTCACCAAATTCCAAAACATTTTTTAATCACTAATCTAAGACCATTGAGACTATAAGAAAATCTCTTAAAGCTAGGTCACTGAATCCATTGATGACAGTTAGATGAAATGAAAATTTGTATGTGGATCAAGTATTTTCTAATTAATTCTACGCATGATTCCTAGGGAAGGGGGATTTCATAATACCAATATTATTTATGAGCAAAGTGAAGAGCTTTAAAGTTGGCTAGGAAATTCACTAGAGAGTTAGTTTCATGATAGTTGTGGGAGCGAAAAATATCTTCAAAAAGTGAATGGCATGGATGATATCTTGAAAGATTAGACTAAGTTTCCACTAATCCAATCTTCTTGAATTTACAATGTTGATAGTCAATAAAGAATCACCTTCTACAAACCATTTCATGAAATTAGAATCAATAGTGGTTCTCAAACCTTTGAGAAAAGTTAGAGCTTTAGTTGAATTATTTGAGACCATGGAATGTAGAAGGAAAAGTATGACATCGATTGTATTAGATTATCTTTGAAGATGGTTCAACACTAGAAACACATGGGTTACCTTTGGATGCTTTGTAAAAATTTAAATTGACATAATTATTTCTTGGGGGCTTCCATGAAACTAAAAACATATTATTCATTTCAGGAAAGAGGTTAAAGTTAATTTTTTAATAAATTACATTTTAAGAGAATACGACATTCCCATTTAGTGATTTTATTTTTTGGAGGTGGAAATTTATCTTTAAATACTTCTTGAAGGAGCACCTTGATTTAAAAAATTAGGAATTCTTTAAAGATGAACAAAATCCTGAAGACTATTGTTTTTTCTTTCTATAAGTTCCTGATGATCAGACATGGTGTTATATCACAAATAATTATAAGAAGATCCAATCGTTATTCTTTCCAATGCATCAAATTTCTTGAATTAAGCTTCTTGATACCCAAAATTTGTTAATTTTTGTTAAGAACCAAGACCTAATTGTCCATGAAAAAATTTAATGAAGGAAGACATGGTTCAGGGTATAAGAATTTTATTTACAAAATACACACAAAGAGGGTCCATAAAATACAATCATTTGAAGCCAATCCCATAAAAAATATTTATTCTTCATGATAAACCATTGATTTGTTTTAGCTTTGTAGAATCCCCAATGGAACAACACATGTCATAATTGGGTGTTAACATAAGATATTAACTTATTATATCTTTATTTCAGCAAGAAATTTTTAGAATGATATACATTCCATTTAAATCCATCAATATCCACTAAGATATTGATGTGGTGAGATTTTAAGAAGAGGTTGAAATAAATATGAAGATCAAAAGAGTTGTTGGTTGCATAAAAAATAAAAAATTTCCATCTTCTCTAAGGTCCCCATACACTTTGGGTTTCAAATAAATAATTACAAGATAAGGGTCCCCATAGGTTTGAAAATTAATCTTCTAAAATGTTGAAGGAAGGATGATATCAAAGAG
This sequence comes from Torreya grandis, assembly GCA_037957365.1. Taxonomy (NCBI): domain Eukaryota; kingdom Viridiplantae; phylum Streptophyta; class Pinopsida; order Cupressales; family Taxaceae; genus Torreya; species Torreya grandis. The sequence continues at coordinate 243,909 of JARHVA010000570.1, read as the reverse complement.
GACCCACACTAGATCAAGAATCCTTATAAAAGTTAAAAATTCTATCATTTTTGTTATCCTATAAAATAGAGTTATAGATAAGTTCTCTACATTTAGTAATAAAATTATAGATGTGAGATATATACATTTTATGCTTTTTAGTAACAATATGGGTAAGATCAACAATTTTGTCAAGATATTTACTTCAAACTAAGATACTCTAAGTGTTATCTTTGTCCTGATAGATTGTCCATAGTAGTTTTACTCCTAGAAATACATTCATCTTGAAAAAAACTTGATTGCAACCTCAAATTTTGATTTATTAGGTAGACTTCTTCCCATTTCATTAACATAATTTATTAGTCTCAAAAGGATCGTTCCTAAGGATTTTTTTTTTCATAATGCTAGTTAAATTTGATTTAAAACTAGCTAGACATTTGAAGATTATCATCATGTAGACTATAATAACTTGGAGAACAACTTGAGTTACTTTTATTTTTACTACCCAGGAGAGCCATTTTCATTTCCAAGAAGCAAGTTTATTCTATAAGGTTGTGGTCATATTATTATTGTTTTTTATTAAACATCAAAGAGGAGGATCCCCAAGTATTTACTAGGGAGAGAACCTAAATAAAACCCAAGAATATGTTTAATATTATTTTTTATATGGGAAAAAGTGTGGAGGAAGAATATGTTTTATTTCAAGAGGCTAAATTCCTACACGAAATAAAGTTGATAGCAATTTAATACTTTATTCAACATTCCAACTTCCTGAATGTGAGCAATTTTCTCAATAATAATTTCATGCACATAGTGTCCATGACATAATTTTACATTCTTAGTAATTTTGAAGTTATTGATGAAATTTATAGATTTTATCTCTGATTATGATTTACCCATGGCTTCCTTCTTGACACTAAATAGGTAGGGAGGGATATGGTTTCCCTAATAGAGACCTCTTAAAACATTAAACAAACCAATTGGGACTCCATTTTATAGAATTTAAAACATAGAATTATAGATCCAAGATTTAATCCAATAACACAAAGTTTTTGAGAGCCCAAACTCCTTAAGGATATTTTGAAAATAAAATTCTGATTTACTATAATATAAGATTTAACAATATCAAGTGTGATGATCATAGTTGTTTTTTTTTTTTTTTTTCATTTTAGTTGAGTGAATTAGCTTAGGGTAAAATAATAACATCATCTAAGATTTTTATATTTTGAACAAAAATACCTTGTTTTTTTTAAATAACAAAATTAAGGAGGATTTGATTATGATTAGAAAAGGCTTTTGAAAGTATATTTTAGATGGTATTCTAGAGGGCTATAGTTCTGAAGGTATTTAAGGAATCCACATTAAGATTCTTAGGGATTAGATAAATTAAGAGGAAATTAAAATCCTTAATAATTTATCATGAGGATATAGATTCATTAGTGGATTTGAGAATATCCCCTTTTAATAGTTTCCCAAAAGTGGTTGCAAAGAACTAGAGGAAACCCATTATGGCCTAGGGATTTATTATTGTCCATACTCAAAAAATTGTCTATATTTCTTCCTCTCTAAAATGCCTCATTAAATAGATATTATAATTATCATTGATGATATTTGGAATAATATTCACAAATTCTTATTTATTCTAAGCAAAATACAGGTAGGAATCCATAATGTAGTTATCAAAGAGATGAACTACTTCATTTTCAATAACACCAAAATCTTCAATACATAGACCATTTATTAGTATTGATCTTAGACACCCCATTATAATTATGGGTAGCTAGGGTAGATTGGTAAAATATATGTCTTACAGTTAGATGTAATTAAAAAAAACTAAAGAAAACTAACAATAATTAAACATGGAGAGAATTTTAGAGACACTTGGAAAAATAATTTGACAATAACATAAGAATATTAATTGTGTCCTTAATGTAGTTTAGAAATATATAACTTTTTTAAATACCTAGATGATAAAAATGTGTCAAATTGATGCATTTATGACAATGGCTTGACATTTTTTTTATGAAAAGACAAAGAGGGTACATGTGTACAAACATAATTTTTTTCAAGTAAATAAATGAAATGCTGTATGAAATTTCATATATGAACAAATGAAATTTTGAATATTTTTGAGATTTTTTTTTTATTAATATGTATGTATGTGTGTATAAAAAATAAACGATGATGTGTATATTGTTGAGATATAATTTTTATATACTTTCGATTACTGGTCAAAAATTAATAAAAGTATTTAGGATGATATCTATATAATCCACAATAAGGTGTGTTACGTATAAATTAAGTAATAATTAAAAATAACACTATTTAACATTAAAAACCATTATATATTCATAAACTATATTTCCCTTTTATAAACACCCCCCGCCCACCCACACACACACACAAACACACATACACATGTTTGATCAAATTTGTTAGTAAAGATGAAAAATACACATAAATTTCCTAAAAATCATGTGGATTATTCCATGACATGGTTTAGACTAGGTTTAGACCCCCACAAGACTAAAAATGAGCATGTTTTAGAGGGAAAATGAAAATTTCAAATCTTAAAAATATTAAAAGGGAGTAATACCTTTATGTAAGGGTGAACACATTTTTGAAAAAAGCGTATGCACTTTTTAAAACATGTACACCCTTTGGAAAGGACATATGCCCTTTTCAAAGCACATACACCCTTTTCAAACAATTTACACTCTTTATAAAGTGTGTACGTAATTTTGAAGTCAATACACCTCATTAAATATTATTCCTCATTTAGAAATTCTTTAAAATAGGGCATGCATGTGTTTTAAAATGGCACATGCCCTTTTTAATTCATGAATTTTGCTTATTTACCCATGAAAATCACTCATTTATTTTGCATTTTAAATACATTGATGTGGTTTTTACTACTGAACATGTGCAAATTATAAAAATTCTCCATTTATTTTATCTCAAACACTATAAATTCATCAATTTATATTCTATAATTAGACTTATTTATATTGGGGTCACGTAATCCCTAAAAATATGAATTAAAGAGCTCATAAATGCGGAAATTGAAAACAAGAGACAGAAATAAATAAAAATACAAGTCTATTAGATAACATCCCTAAGAACTTTTGGACAAGGTGAAAGTACTTCCTCCACACTAGGTAATATTTCAAATGAAAATAACATGTCCAATTCCATGGAATTTTATTTTTATAAGTATTCAAATGATACAAGATAACTTAATTAATACTTGTTGAATGATGAAATTTAAAATATATAATATGTAATTTGTAGTGATATAAAATATCACTTGAGTGAAATGAGTGTCACTTGAGACCACTCATCCCTAGCTTAGCCCTAGAATTATTGTACAGCCTCTTTTGACACTTATCTATTTTTTGAGGGGCCTTAAACATCCCTAAACATCTCAAAATTAGTCACTAACCCTACCAAAGGGATCCAATCCCCTTGCACCTCATGTTATGGAACTTGGACACTAGCACTATACTTTGGACACTAATACCCTATGTTAGTGTCCCACATTCATTACTAATATACTTTGACAAATTTCAACCCCAAGAGATATATTTTCAATTCCTAAGACACCTAGGGTCAGCCTAAACCTATTTAAAAATCCACACAAGAACTATATAATTAAAATATATGACTTTTATCCCTTTATACACTAGATGGAAATGAGATTCAAAGTAAATGAATAAGATTAAAAATAAGTTGTGAAAATTAGGTCATGAATCCCTATTCAAACTTAATTTTGCATATATCCATCTAGATTAGTCTTAGCTCAAATTTATCAAACTTCCAATATCAAACACACTAAAAACACTCAAAATGACACTGATACTAGCATTCACTTACACTTGCACCAAGCACTTAGGCAAGAAAATGATATCAGGTTTGATCCCTCCTCATAGT
>JARHVA010000570.1:137500-237500 GCA_037957365.1 Torreya grandis | reverse complement strand
TTTATTTCAAATTATAATATGCATACAAATAAAACAAATTAACTTATACTTATGTTCATAATTTATATTTTCATGATAATAATGTACTTTATAGTCCATTAGCATGTGAAACTTGTTTAGAAATTACCAAAATAAGAGATACCAGTGAATCTATATCAAACCCCCTTACTAAATTAGAACCTGTTTCTCATCCTAACCTCCATGAGGATGATATCCCATTTCCCTCTCACCAAGTCCAAGTTATCATACCCGTAAAGGTTAAGGTGACCAAAAATAAAGGTCCTAAATGCAGTGTACCAATAGATAAAATTAATAACAAGATTGAATAATTAAATTAACCACTTGATGATTTTAATACACCTCCACAAGTGGTAATCTCCTTGATTTATGACATTTATACTTTACAACAACAAGTATGCCAACTAACATTGGAAAGTAAAGTATACCACTCTTGGATTGATTCTAATACCATCTATGGTAATACTATCTCACACAAAATATTAAATACAAACTTACCTAAGTATTTTTAAATACTAATATTACTAAATTTTGGTGGACATGGAAACCCATACTTGCACCTTCAAGGTTAGGGAAAATTTGTGACATATGTCACTAGTAGTTTGATTCTTTTAAAGCTATTTCCACATACACTAAAGGGTGAGTAATTAAATTGGTTTCATCATTTATTCCCTAATGGTTCACTACATATATACAATTAATTATAATAAGTCTTTCTCATCCACTACATACATAGTAAGGGACCTAAAGTCACATATTAGAGATTGACTTCACTACATTAAGGTAAGTCAGAAATAATGTGTGATTACATTCTAAAGTTCAAATCATGCATGAAATAATTGACTTATAAACCAACAGATTTAGAGGTATAATACATCTTTTATAGGGGTCTCATCTTCCCTCTTAAGGAGAAAGTATATATAAGACATCCAAATCATTTCAACACCTATGTAACACATCTATGGAGTTTGATAAGAATTTGGTATTAGTTGAGACAAATTTAGAGGCATATTTGGATTTAGATATCCCATAACCACAGTCATCCAATATGGTACAATCACCTAATTTTCCTTTGAGTAAGGAAAATATGGAACACAAATAACCAATCAATATACTCAATAAAGTTAAGGAGTCACTTCACACAACATCTACTAAAATGTATAGAGCACAAGACACCCTATGTGGGTTGATACAATTTTTAGATAGGGATAGGGCTCATGATATATTATTTACATTACTAGATAATGGAATTATCACCCTTCCTCTTACTCATCACCATCCATCACATTGTTCTCATAGAATAAGAAACAAACCAAATTATGCATATCACAAGATCAATGGACATTGAGATAATATTTATTATGCCCTTAGATATTGTATTGAATAATGTGTTGATAGAGGCATTATAGAATTCACATAGGGGGAATCGAGATATCCTTCTCCACACTCTTCTAGATCACACTCTTTGAGTGAGTTATCCTAGGATGTTCCTTTTAAGGAACCATTGGTTACTCATCATATGAGGCATGTGGTTTCTAGGATACCTACTAATGTGAGATATAATTTACCATAGATTTAGTTGATAAGGTATCTATTTGATAGAGATCGACCTACTTATAATAACATGGTATAAAAATGGAAACTAACCCTACCACTAGTTTCTATTCAACCACTAATTAAGATATTTGTAAATAATCATAGAGATCATAACATAGGTTCAATTTGACTAATAATTAAGATATTTAGAAATAATCACAAAGATTTGAGCATAGTTTTAGTTCAACCACCAATCATGACATTTGGCAACAAAAATAGAGATTAGAGCATAGCTTCAATTTGACTACTGATTAAGATATTTGGAAAAAATCACAAAGATCAAAGCCAAACTTTAGTTCATCTATCATTTAAGATGTTTTGTAATAATCACAAAGATTAGAGCACATCATCAATAAAATAAGCAATTAAGATATTTGTAAGACATAATACACAATAGAGCATAGTATCATCACAACAACCAATTAAGATGTTTTCAAGACATAATGCATAATAGAACATAGTTTCAACATGATAAATGATTAATATATTTAATAAAAAGTTTAAAAGTATATATAATAGTAGTACACCATGAGAAATATCAGTTCTAGATTTTATTATTACATTGACACAACATGAGTAGTATGGTCACTTGTTTACTCTTCATCAAGATTTAGATAGTGCATGCTACAATTCATAGGTTAATTTAGCCAACTTAATAGATTCATATTTCTAATCCATAGGAAATTTTAGCTATATAACACTTATTACATCTAAATCTTGGATCTTAGATACCCCATTACATAGATCACACAAACACTATCCCTCTATTTGATACAAGATATGTTGATTGTATCTTTCACGATTCTTTAGCTAGTAGTATATATCCTCTTACTTTGATACTTGTATATATTTTTATTTTCATTATTTTTTATACATGGATTATAATCAAAAAATAAATAAATAATATAACATATTCAAAAATATAAAAACATTAAAATATTTGCACATAAAATATAAAATTTAGATTATTTGCATGTCCATTTTTACAGTTTTAATATTTTTTAGGTACTACATATGCTAGATATCTTAGTATAGTTATTTTTATCATACATGCATTCTTCACTTATTCTTGTTGAGTACTCATATATTATTATAAGATTCATGGAAAAAACACATATCAATAGTTTCTACTATATATCCATTCTGGGCATACACATAGATATATAGATTCATCATTGATACATTTTACCATTAGGGGCATCACATAGATGAATTATGACTTTCTAGGTTACATCTTTCTATACTCTATATAAAATTTTTACAATTACTTTTATCTTGATATTGGCCATCATATACTACTTATATTTTTTACCAACTACTAATACTATAGACTCAACTTATGTACATCTTTGATCTTATATGGATTTATACCAAATGTTTTTGTATAATTTAATTTCTATCTTTCCTAGTTTTAGATTTTATTGTTTCTCTTTTCTTCTACATTTATTCAAGGGCATTTCAATATGCCATTTTTTTAAGGCTCTATGTAATTTCCTTTCATTTTATGTATGCTTTGGACATCTTCGCATGTCCTTGTGTATGCTTTCTTGATTTTAAATGAAGACATTTAAATATTTACTTCCATGTGGATCTATGCCAACCTAGTTGTTGTTTACATATGTGGACATTTGAACATGTCTTTGTATGCATTTATTTCTTAGATATAGTGATATGTGCCTATGTCCCATGTATTATGGCCCCTTGGCCTAATTTGTGTGCCTCATGTGTCTTGTATGTATGATATCCTCTATGCATCATGGACATAACACTCATCTCTTTATTTTTGCAGATACACTTAGTTCCATATGCCATGCCAAACCTTATGCACCTCCCCCTTCCTCCTTGGGAGCCTTGATGGACATCATGCCCCATCCCCCTAGCTAGGTTACATATAATATTACTTAGATTATGAAGTTCATACACATTCTTACATTTTTATATCTATCTTGACAACCTTATGAATGTTATATCTAACATACATCCTACATTAATAACTTATTCTTAGAATATCTTACATTTTGATGTTGTGTATACACATTATATTAGTTTATTATGTATATATCATATATGTTTTTAGCCTAACATACATCATGTAGATATTGTATTTTGAGGACAATTATTTCAAAGGTATAATAACTCCCCTCAAAAGAGGGGAATTCCTAGTGGTTTGTCATAGATATCAGATGATCTGGATGCACTTAGAGTATAAATTTTAGCATGTAGACATAGAATTATAGAGCTCAAAATCAAGAAAACATAGTGGAAATAGTCGGACATATATTAATTATAGTTTACATAAAAAATATAGAAGGACAATAACACTTAAATTAGGATGTTAGTATAGTGCACTATTATCTAACGAACCAAATTACTATCTAGTATCCAAAAAATAGAATAATATAGATTTTATAGAAGAACACAATAGTTACAACCCAGATTTACATAGTTTCAATCATAGGTTATCATATTTGATTAGTTTATGCTTAGTTCTGCATAGATTCAAAACATGTTTTCTCTTATTGGGAACATAATACAAAACATGATCACTCTTATTTTAGTTATAATTACATAGACACATACTGGTACAACTTAATCTAGAATCCATATGGATAGATATAATAATTGGGGTCATGTGAGTGACACATTATATCCACATGATCAATTCAACATGAGCTCATCTCAAATAGAGTGGAAAACAACATGTAATTATCTACATTGTATAGTTAAGATACCACTTGCACAAGACTTCACAAAATATTGATACATTATTCCATTTATAATGATTAGAATTTTTGCATAATCCCTAAGATATATTCTTGAGTGCTCGAGTGGCTCCTTTGTCATTTTTAATTTCAAAGTTTATAAATATGCCCAGGGCCATCCTACACAATGTCAATTATATTATGCAGTTTCAATCATAGATGCATCTAATACACGTGGGTAGGAAATGATGGAATCATAACTTACATGAATTCTTGAGACACATAAATAGGAGGATTAGATAATTGATGAATCCAACTCAATTTATTCATAGTGTACTATCCATTGAGAAGGGGTGGACAATTATGGATTTAATACTAGATTGAAATCTTATTCCACCCACATATGGGGATTGAGAAAGAAGTCAAATTAATCCAAGCTATTAACCTATATGTTCACTAGTTACACATACAATATGTCACCAATTTCTTATATTGGTTCATTTACCTAGTGAGGTGTATTCAATCTTTTCCTCTCTCTCTTATCTATTTATTGATTTTTGTCTTTAATTTTGATATCTCTTAAGTAAGGATTGATTTCATCCATGTTTCATTTTGAAGATACGCAATAGAGCATGATTCACATACTCAAACCTATATTCATAGGCTTCACCTCATAGGTACGTAAATTACACTTATTTTTCCTTTATCCTAGTCATTTGGATTTGCTATATTTATAGACTAAGGGGGGAATGTAGTCAATTAAATGTAACTTAAGAGCAATGAGTGTTATTTTGATCATTCATCCTTATATTAGCCCTTGACCTCTCTTAGGGCCCCTTTTACCAATAATTTATGTTTTTAATAGGCCTTACACATTTGTAGACATCTCAAAATTAGTACCATAGCCTCCATTAGGTATCCATCCCCTTAGGGTAATAGGTTGTACCTTATGGACACTAGCATTGTAATTTGGACACTATTGCCCCACACTAGTGTCTCACTTTTAGTGCTAATGTCTTTTACCAAGTTTGCAACCCCAATGTATATATTTTAAATTCCTAAGACACTTAGGGTTACCCTATACCCATTTAAAATGTTGCATAAGCAACATATCAATATAAATACATGACTTTTATCCTTTTATCTACTAGATGGAAATGATATGCAAAATAAATGAATAAACTCAAAAAGAAATTATGAAAATCAAGGTCATTAATCCTTATTATACCCTACTTATGCATATAACCATCTATAACATTCTTAAACTTAGATTACTCGGATCTACAGTCTCAAACACACTCAAAACACTCAATCTGACACTTATACTAGCATTCACTTGCACTTGCACCAAGCACTAAGGCAAGAGAACTGGTTCAGGCTTGATCCCTCCTAAGAGTATTGGTATATAGGTAGTATGGACACACATGGGTGTGGATCACATGTCTAGCACATTAGGCACACTAACCCATTTTTCTCATGGTGTTCATTCAAACCCTTATAAACATGAAAACCTGGGTTTTTAGAGTAAAACATAACTATAGGAAAATGTATCAATTGCATTAACTTGAAATTTATTCTAGATATGGAACATTCCATTTTTTTACAAAATATATGAATAGTTTGTGGATATTTTGAGTGGGACACTAGTGTACTACCTTGGACACTAGCAAAATACACTACCAGCTAGGGAACTATGATAATGTCTAAGAGAATTTTTGATAATTGGGTTTTGTTCACGACATCCCTATCCACTTTTATGCCATTTTTCAACATCCATATCATTTGTCTCAACTAATGTATATATAAATACTTGTTTATGTCTTTCATTTTTAATTTTAGAATAATCAGAGTAGGTCAATTATATAAATCAGTTGTTGTATCTATTTCATATATCTTCCCTAATTTACTGTATACAAAATCTTTAACAACCTAGGGTTAACATTCTATAATCCCTTAAAATTTAAACCATAACTCATGAATTTGCATTGAGTGATGAAAAACATGGAAAAGCATAATATATTGAAACATCCATCCATAATGAAGTTTTTGAGCATGATGATAATTAACATCATATAAAGTCTCAAAATAATAGAGAGGGATTCACTTTTCTAGTAGGCTCTAATGTTAATGAACACTCTAATATACCTTATATGGTTGAACTACTAGCGTCGTCTAATTTAATAAAAAAATTTGCTTTTAGACCCACACCTCCAATAATAACATAATGAACACTAAATTATAATTGAGATAGATGTGAAAATAATATAACCTATGTAAGCTAAAACATCAATAAGATTAGTTTTATATCATAATCAATGTGTATGGGAGTATGCATTATAGAAGAAAATCCATAAAAATGATGTCAACTATTTGTTTAATTAATAAAAAAGAAATAAATGTTCCTTGTGTGAATAATTTAGGGTTATGAACAAATAATATAGAAGGAAGAAATAATTCAAATGAATCACTTTAATGCATTTATTTCAATAGGTAATATATCTCAAACAAAACACATAAACGTGAAAAAATGAGTAATAATAGAATCTATAGCGAGTAAGCCAAATTTATAACTTGTATTCTTATTCAAATGAGAACAAGGATTGATGACCCTTTACTCGCATATATCTAGGAATTTAGTGGTAGAATCCCATGAAAATCCAACGTATTAGTTGAAAGAACAAGACATTTTATTGTATTTTTTTACATGAAAACACAAGGGTCTCATCTAATGTAAATTATGTTGTTAACATAGGAAAAGGTTCAAAAATTTGTGAGCCACATTTAAAATTCTTCTTGGACATGACATAAATAGAATATTATAAAAATTTCCTAAGAAACTTAATAGACAATTGATAATTACCCAAAGGCCATTTTAGATGTGCAATAATTTCCACATTAAAATCAAACAAACATGTAACACTTATTTTTGTAAGATCCATGTTGAATTTGATATGTAGTTTGATATTTGTCATTATATTCATTGTAGTTTATGTATTGAAAATATTATGTAGGAATGTATGGTGGCTTCCCACCTAAAAATTCAAGATAGTTAATCCCATGTCTTTTTTTTCAAAGACTCGAGGGATAATTTTTTTCCCAAATAATGTTTAGATGGAATCTGTAACACTTGTGATGGTTTGTCACAAATTATCAACCGTATGAAAAAATAAATTTCACATGAACTTGAAAAAAAAATAGTTGATTTTAAGAAGTAAAAATATGTATAGTATGTATTAAAATATTGAAAAGAGTCATTAAGACATGATTTCATTAAAACCCAAGTATCTATATTTTATTTCATAAATAATATTATCTAGCAATAAGCAAGATGCACACACAAGGGAAATGGTTATATGATCATTTAAAGTTATACAAGGACAACTTCCTAGTTGGGACTAGTATTTGGGTAGTGTAATTTGTCAAAAACTAAATGTTATAACAATAGATGGGGATCAATCTAAGTGGTATATTTTAATTCAAGTTGGAATTTGCATGCATATTAAATTCAGACATGCACCTGATAGCATAGAGGACAACAAGAATATATTTAGGGAGTAGCACTTTTATATGAGTGATGACATATTGCATTATCTAGAGTTTTCCTAATGTTGTTTTGAGATGTTTTAAATAAATATGAATTCCAAAGAAATAATGTTCAATACACATTACATTTTGTGAGATAATTATGTATGATAATTTAATAATTATTTAATGTTTTACTAGTTAAGTATAATGCATAATAAAATTGGGGATTGATATTTTTGGAGTTTCTCTAAGGCTAGGCATGTAAAAAGGGAACACAATGGTGCATCTACATGTGTAAAAAGATCCCTTAGAAAATAGAAATGAAAATACAAGGATGGTGGTAATTTGATCAATGCTACAAGTATTGTGGCTTGGTGTAATGAAAATATCTCATATGGATCAGCTAAATACTCTCATGTGTTAATATTGTTTTATTTAATAGAGGAAAAAGAAAAGTAAATGTATGAATATTTATGTATAGTACCTGGGTCATGTATTTTCCACTCCATTTGAAGATCAAATTAGATTTTATGGACTACATATACTATGGATATGGAATGATTGTGGGTAGCTTGTATGCAATTTAATTGAAATTATTATGAGTCAAAATAATGTGTTTAATAATGGTATTGTAGACCCCTAACACATATAGATACTAGAGATTCATTCCATCCATTATGAGATCATGAAATGCTATCAATAATTGAGTTTGACCACATTTAATATCTTACCCAATCAATTATAATTTATTTTCAATTTAAATGTAGCCTTAAAACTATTAGTGATATGTTTTTCTTGTACATGTTCTTAAAAAATTGATTATACTTTAAATGTAGGGTAAGTTTTTGCAATAATTGTACTTGTGGATAATGATGAGAGAACAAAATACTACTTATCTCATTGTTTAGAGGTAAACTAAATAACTAAAACTATCATGGATGGATAAGATATATTTATTGCACTTGATCTATGGTGGTTACATCAACTTGGATTTGTATATACTTTCATACAAAATCAAAGCAATGTTTATTTGAGAACTTTGAAACACACATAGTGGTGCTTCATTATTCAGATTTGGTTAACATTACAAATATTAAAAGGATGAAATTTTGTGGAAAGCTTAAAAAAAATATTTGTAAAAAGTTCAAGAATCCAAGAATGAAGTGATTATTTAAAAATTTAAATTAATTTATGAAACTGAAGGTATGTTGGATTGACCTAGTAAGGTTAGTATTCAATGCGTCCAATATGTTAAATTACTAAATTTAATTTATTCTATTTAAAGTTAAATTATAAATTTGAATTATTGTATCATTATGTGTTTATTAATGTTTGAATTTATTCTAAAAAATTTAATGTAGGCTAGTGGTACCATAAGACCTTCCACATTCATGTGGTTGGTTCCATGAGTAGAGAATATTATATTCTTCAAACAAAGAGAAAATTAATAAATAATACATGCTGAGTAGATACTTTTCTTCCTTGTCCTAATTGGAAGAGAATCATACTGGGGGAGGGTTTCCTCATAGGACTCAATCATAAAGATATAGGAGGTGATAGTTCATCTTTACCCATTAGGATATGTTTATGAAGATAGTTTATTGATTGTGATAGTGAGTTAAAAGATATGCAACCCATTGACCAAAATTTGGTCCCTCAAAAGAGATTTTGTTGAGAGATAATTTTTTTGAGACGTCTCCTTTATCATAAGTGGTATATAATCATATGGGGTCTCATATTATAACTCTCCCATGAAATTTTAGGAGTTGATAGTTTGTCTCTACCCCTCATGGTTCTCCTACAATGCACATCCAAAGTTTGATTATTTTTTACACTTATGAATGAGAATATTATTATAAGGGATGTATATAAATATCTAAATTTTTTGACCTCAGGTCCCAAAAGAGAGAGGAGGTTGGCCATTATAGTTCTTATATTCCCATGTAGATATGTTTAAGAAGATAGCTCATCAATAGGGATAGCAAGTCAAAAGATACACATCACACCTACCAAATTTTTATCCCTTAAGAGATAATTGGGTATGAGAAAAAAATAATTTCCATGTATCCATGATGTAGAGTGGGAAATAAATATTTAGGGGGTGATCAAAGTAATTTATAATTAAAATTTAGGATCTAATGGTTTTAATCTACCCCTCACATATATCTTACAATGATCACTTGAATTTCACTTAGTTTATACACTTAGAGATGATAAGTTTATCTTAAGGAATGAATTTTATCACTTATAAATTATGAATTTGAGGCTCAATAAAGGTTGGAATGGGAATTAAAATATTTATATGGCCATATAAATGTGACTAAAAATATGGTTCATCAATCGAGATAATGAGTAAAAAGATACGCCTCCCAATAACTAAGTTTTGGTGTCTTAAGAGAGATTTGGATAAGAGATAATACTAATTTCCATATCTCTTTTATCTCAATTGGGATATAATACTATGCAGGTTAATCATAATACTGTTCTATTCAAATGTAGGAGATGACAATTCATCTCTATCCCTCATGGTTCCTATCCAATTTTCACCCAAAGTTTACTCATTTTATACACTTAGAGACATACAAGAAAATTAACTTAATACATGTACCTAAAATCCTAAAAAATGAAATCTATAAACCCAAAAAAGAGTGGATGGGGGTAATTATTTCATTTGTATGCCTATTCAGATTCATATGTGAAGATGGCTCATCGATTGGGCTAGCAAGTCAAAACATACGTGACCCAATAACCAAATTTTGGTCCCTTAAGATAAATTTATCTATGAGAAAAACATTTTTGTATGTCTCCCTCATCTTGAGTGGGAGATAATAATTATGGGGTTGCTCAAATGTTTCTCCCATGTAATAATAGGAGATAATAGTTCATCTCTACCCATTAAGGTTATCCTGTAACACTCACCCTATGTTTTCTCTATTTTTACACTAACAGTTGAGAAGATTATCCTAAGGTATGTGTCTGACTAGGTAAAATTTTCAACCCTAGGGATTAATGTATAATAGATAAGGGATATCATAGTGTTTATAAAACCATGCAAATGTGTCCATATAGATGATTCATTTATTAGACTAATGAGTCAAAGTATACATGACCCACTAACCAACTTTTGATCCCTTAAGAGACATTTGGCTATGAGAAAAAAATTGTTTTCATGTATCCCATGTATAAATTGGAAGATAATACACTATGTGGATGATCATATGACCCACCAATGCATCTATAGGATATAATGATTTGTTTCTACCCCTCATGTTCATGTACAATGTTTGCTTGAAGTTCACTAAGTTTCTACACTCAAGGATGAGAAGATTATATTAAGGGATGTGTCTAACCACCTAAAACATTCAACCCTAAGGATTGATATATAGAATATGATGGATATTCCATTATCTATATTCCTATAAAAATATATCTACAAATATAGTTCATGGATTGGGATAGTGAGTAAAAATATATGCAACCCACTCACTAACTTTTGGTCCCTTAAGAGACATTTGATCCATATATAAAAATATTTTTTATATATCCATCATCTTGAGATAAAAACAATCCTATAAGGGATGATAAAAATTCTCATATATAACTATAGGATATGATGATTTATCTCAACACGTCACTGTTATCCTGAAGTGATGACCTCAATTTCACTTAGTTTCAACACTTAGGGATGATAATATTATCTTAAGGGATGTGTTTGGACACCTGAAATATTTGACCTAAACCTTGATAGAGAGTAGACAAGGGATAATCCATAATTTATAAGCTCATATAAACATATCCACATATATTGTTCATCGACTGGGATAGAGAATCAAAAGATATAGAGCCATTAGCCAAATTTTTATCCCTAAAGAGACGCTTGGCTATGATATAAAAATATTTATCATGTATTCCTCATCTTAAGAGGGAGAAAATACTATAAGGTCTAATTATATGACCCACCCATGAAACTATAAGAGATGATCATTGATCTATACCCCTCACAGTACTCCTACAATGCTCGATCAAAGTTAATTTAGTTTATATAATAAATGAGGAGAAGATTATCTTAAGGGATGTATTTGAAAACTTGAAATTTTATAATGTACAGAGTGTAAGATAGAGACAAGGTATATTAAATCATTTATAGACCCATTTGAACAATTCATCAAATAATACATGACCAACTACCCAAATTTTTGTTCCCTAAGAGATATTTATCTATAAGAAAAAACTCATTTCCATGTCTCCCTCATCTCAAGTGGGAAAGAATCCTCTGGGGGTTCTTATAGGACCCACCCATGTAATTATAGGATCTAGTGATTTGTATATATACCTTATGATTCTTTTGTAAAACTTGTATAAAGTTTACTTGCTTTTTACACTTAAAGATGAAAATATTCTCTTAAGTGATGCATTTGGGTTCTTGGAACATTTTACCTTAGGGATACAATTAAGAGTGGATCAGGGATATTATAGTTATAAATCCATTCAAACACATATTATTAGATAGTTCATTGATTGGGATAGTGAGTCAAAATATACATGACCCACTGACCAACTTTTGTCCCTCAAAAGATATTTGGCTGCAAGAGAGAACTCATTTTCATGTCTCCCTTATCTTGAGTGGGAGAGAATCCTATGGGAGTGATTATAGGACTAACTTGTGAACCTATAATATTTGAAGTTTTTATGTACCCTTAAAATTTCACCTTTAATACTTGCCTAAAGTTTTCTTAGTTTATACACTCAAGGATAAGAATATTCTCTTATACATCTGACTACCTACAAATTTTGACCTTGGGGCCTAATGGAGAGTAGATGAAGAATATTATAGTGTTTATACAACCATCATGATGTTTTTTTGTATATGGGTCATTTATTGAGTTAGCGATTCAAAGTATATGTGACCCACTGGACAACTTTTGGTCCCATAAGAGACATTTGGCTAGGAGATAAAATGTATCATTGTATCTCCTTTATCTTGATTGGAACCTAATCATATAAAGTGTTCCTAGAGGAATATACTATGAAAATATATGAGTTGATATCCCATCTTACCCCTCATGGTTATCCTAAAATTCACACACAATTCATTTAGAAAAATAAATAAGTTGGTATGGGAGAGAGTTCCAACTATAGGTAAGGATGGTAATAAAAATTTTAATTTAGGTTTAGAGTGAGATGGAAAGAGATGGAATCAAAATATATTTTTTGTCTAATTTAGGCATAGACATATAATTTTGATTATATTTTCTTGCTTACTTCATTGGCACATGTTCTCCTATGGATTTTTTTTTACACCGCATTAATGTTTGGATTAGTTTATTTATTTCACATTGCCAAGAAATATTAATATAATATAAGAGAATTTGGGATCCTTAAGGTTTTCATCCATAATGACTTAGAAATTAATACAAATATAGTAATAGAATTTTAATGATGCGAAAATTTTCATAAAGAGCTTTAAAAATATCATATAATTTTTTACTACACATGAAGGTGAAACAATTGAGAATGTATCTAGTGTAATCATGTTTGATGAATAATAAAAATGTAATATGGTGGAGTGTTGACCCCAAGTTGTGCACACTACTATATAATCCTTGGTTTTTAACCAAGTGTGGTATGACATATAAGAAACAGACAAATATCATGGCATACACTAAATAGTTTTGTCCTCGTGACAAGGTCAGTCATATTGAGTAATGCACAAGACACCAATAAAAAGGAACTTCATAGAATATTCAAAAATGGAGATTCTTGATATATAATCAATTATTAATAAATATACTTAGAGGTGAAAATTGATATAAAAAGTCCAAATATTATATAATATTTTAGAAGGTATCCAACTATAAAACATGATATAAGGAAAGGGAAGTGGATAGATATTTATATAACTCAATTCTATCTTTGCCTCTTATATAATAGAGGGATGTTTTAATAGTTTATTATTATTTAATGAAGGTTCATATAATGCAAAGTGTAATATTAATATGCTCATGTTATTAATACATAATATCTCTACAAATGTGATGAATATAATATTATGTTTTTAGTTGATATGCCTTATTACAAGTTATGTGTGTCAGTGGTTGAATCATATTGAATGCCACAATTTGTTTTTAGTGTTAATACTTAAGAATGATCTTCATTTGTATTTCTTGTAATAAGATAAAACGTGTTTTTATTGTATCACTTAATAATTTTTAAGTTATATGTTGGCATGGTGGGTACTATATTTATTGAACTTGTTATGATTAATACATGATCTATTAATCATATGAACAAAAACTTGCATAATTAAATGTTATTCCAATGATATAAAAAATCAAAATATATCTATACTTTATTTCTTTAGTTCTCTCTTGCTATACATTTATATTTATATTTTTTGTTTTCTTGATCCACATTGACATTATTTTGGTCATTTGAGTAAATTAATACAATCTCTCTCTCTCTCTCTCTCTCTCTCTCTCTCTCTCTCTCTCTCTCTCTCTCTCTCTCTCTCTCTCTCTCTCTCTCTCTCTCTCTCTCTCTCTCTCTCTCTCTCTCTTTCTCTCCACATACTTCACCAATCACAATGAAAAAATGTGCACGACAAAATAAACTCATTGTGTTCATTATAACATTGAAGTACATAAATTTCATGAAAGATAAATATTTGTACTATCCATTCATTAAGAAAACCATGCTTTAAATTTTCTTAATTTATGAATACTTTTGAGAAGAATAAAATGTACGTAGCAATAAAAATAGTAAAAAATAATGGTATATACAATAATTAAATATATGATTCACATAGATATGATAAATAATATGTAAGTGTATCTAATCTATGTCATAATAACATCAAAAATAGTCTTTAACAGGATATAATCTAGAGAATGTTATACACATATTTTTCTTACATATACGCATATAATGTGGGATATATTGACATATAAAATAGATTGTTCCTACAACTACCCCTAGTACAACAAATATCTCTCTTGTTTCACATTGAATCCAAATAAATTGTGCCTCATCACCATGGATGTAGACCTAGGGGTGTTGCATGACTCATTGTAGGGATAAACTCTCCACTTATCATGTGAAAGACTAGTTGTCCCTACCACAACCTCAGAATGTTTTCTCCCTTATAGAAGATAGCATTTTTTTTAATATTTAAAATGATACATGGAAAGTGATAGATTTATCAAGATCAAAATTTCTCAACAAGGTGAATATTGATTCACCACAGGCCACCTAAAAAACTATCTTATGCTACATGCCCAAGAATACATTTGTTATGGAAAAAATTATGGATAATACATATCAAGTTATATCTATGTGTTCGTAAAAATATAAATATCGTGAAGGGTATCATTACTTGAAGTTAAATAAATAATTTTATTGTGTGTTCTCACTAGTTTCTGTCTCCAAATTAGGTGTTGTTAGGGAGATAATTGATCTTTCAATGAAACAAAAACATCAATCAGATATCGTTTTGATCCATGAGGGGTAGCCATAACTTCTCCAATCATATATAAAACTAAAAATTGAAATAAGTCAATTATGAATCAAATAAAACTAAAATATTTTAAAATATTTAAATCCAAATTTTTCCTTCCATACATAAAGTGAGAGTGAGAGAAGGATAGAAAAATAAAGATTTAATTTTATACTAAAACTATTATGTATAAAACATATTTAAATAATACATAGCAACTTGATGTGATTTTATTTCCCAACATAAGTTAATCATACTGTAGTGATAATTACAGCCTAAAAAAAAGTCCAAGATACTTGGCATAACAAAGATATCGATGATCATTTATAAAATAAACAAATTAATGAATTCCAATATTAGTCAATTAAGTAAATATATATTTAGAGATAAATTTCATATTTATTTCAATATAAAAAAAACCTATAACTAGTTAAACATATGTGTCTAATACATACAGTGAAGCATATAATCCATGCACAACTAGTTGTGTGCTAATTGGATTCGGTGAAATAACAAAAAATGCCATAATTTTTGCCATGAAAGTGTCATGAGTTTTTTAATCAACTAAATATGCCATATAATCTAGGATATTAGTGTCTTGAGGTCCTAAAGAAACTACTGATGGCATATCCTCTAACATGCTAGTGTCTTAAGGTGATGAATAAACTAAGTATGGATTACATTTTTCTATACTTGTGTGTAATGATGATGAAATAAAATTATATAGAATATACTCCTACATAATAGTGTGTTGTAAAAATGTAAATCTATTCGTCACAAGTGCACCTATTATATTTTTAGATGTATCTAGTGTTTGTCTATCCTGAACATGAGGTCTAGTAAATTTCATCCCACATGATGTGCAATGATGTACAAGAACTTTAGGATGACTTATAGTTATGCCACCATTAGTAGGAGGGAAAATATAACTATTATTAGGATGGAAATTATTAGGTGTATGACCATATGTATCTTATGTATGAATCCTTAGTGAATTCATCCCATGGTAAATAATAACCTATGTGAGACTCGTAATTTCCTCAATGGTGTCCATATGTGTATTATGATGAAATATTTTATGGATATAAATTTATTTTATCATCCTTATATTTATCCGAGCCTAGTTTTTTAAGTTTTGGTCATACCTCAAACTAGGTATATCAAATGAGGACCCACCTTCTCTAACTTGGGAAGCCTTCATGTTAAAATAATTCAATATTGTTTTCAAACAAATTCATAATAAATCTTTCTCAAAAAATACTCATGGAGGCTTATCAAAAAATCTCCACCACCTATCTTAAAAATAGTTTTTATCTCTGAATGAACACACCAAATAGTTCTAATATGTTTTAAAATCATTGGTGGTAGTTCATTGGTTCAACGCTTATGAAACAAAGGATACACTTATTATTTTGTTATAAATTTGAAATGTCCTTATATGAAAATTTATCAGAACAATATTGTTTCAACACCTCTCTTTGATGAAACATTGTATCAAATTAGGAAGCGACATTTTGCACTTCATTAAAAATTTTCTCTAATGTAGTGGAAATTAAATTTCATGCACCATGTCTTGAAGAATAAAAAAACTATTGATAATATTTTTAAATTGCTATTACATTGAATTATATTGTTCATTTAATTGAACTTATTCTTGTGAAATATCAAAATGCTATGGGATTTGATCATAATTATGTTTGATGCTTTCTCCAAGAAATGGGTCCAATGAATATTTTATCTATATTTATAAAAATAAATGTTTTCTTCAATCAACATGAGATAAATTTAAATTTATTTTTAATATCCTAAACATTTAAAATAGATATAATTTCAAACCTTGAAATCAATATTTAATTAAAAAATTTACATGAAACCATGATCATAATGCACAATCGATTTAATGGGATTAAAGGAATGCTATAACATGCATGCCATTTATTTATCTTACAAAACATGAAAGTTTTCTTATCTCTAGAATGAAACATGGAATAATATAAATGTACATTTTTTATGAAAATGGAATTTTATAATGGGTGTATGCCCTGTTTAACAATGCTCATACACCATTATAACCCAAAAAGGGCATACACCAATTGATTCACAATGTGGATCCACTATTTTATTCATAAAGTGAGTAGAACCTTTGATTCACCAAGAACACACATCCTTTTGCCTTGGCACCATGCTAAGGTAGGGTAGGTTAAAATTAAAAAAATCAATTGTGTACACCCTTTATAAATGAAAATTGGTATTCCACATTTGGACACTTTACCCCATAACTTTATGCATACACCTTTATGGTATCCTTACTTAAGCAAACACTCCCTATATTTTTGTTTTCAATAAATATCCTTTTTAACTAGAACTAAATTCAACATTGGACATAACCTTTTTTCCATGAAAAATTATTTTTTTCATGCCTCACTCTTTGTGCTTGGTTTTAAAGGCTATGAATATCAGATTAAATGATTGATCCCTAAATATGTGCATGAATACTTTATTTTTGCATTTGTGGAGATGTTTTCTAACAATTTTCAACTTATGAGCTATACTAAATAGTCTAGTTTTTACTCTATGAGTTGGTTCTTTCCATCAATATTTCATAAGTTCCATCATGTTTGGATCCTTTAACCATATTAGTTTAAATCTAAAATGCATGCATGTGAGATAACTACATATTATGATAATGAGGGAAATAGGAAAATGGTCAAACACTAAAATGTTTTGAATATGTAAGTGAAGTATCCAATTTTGATTTAACCAATGATTAGAGAGAAAAAAGATGTTAATTTATTCAAAAATGTTATGAAAACTATTTCTTATGTTGGTCAAAGTAGAGAACCTAGATTTAGGATCAATCTCTAAAATATTAGTTCCAATAACATATTTAATTTTGGTGTAGGTAGTTATTAATTATATAATAACATTGCAATAGGGCATATGCGTGTTTCTTGATTATATATTCATAGTAGGATCTTATTGGTGCATTTTCCATGTGATTATGGTTGTGACCTTGAGGTTTTTCCTCCTCATTCATCTCTCATATCCCTTCCACCATTTAATTTTTTTCTTGTTTTTTTCCTTTTCACAATTACTTTAGATCTCATATTCCTTGTGATCCAAATTATCATCATTTCCATCTCATTATGTGTCAAACAACATGCCAATAGAGTCCAAATTAAAACATGACAAGTATTTAATTTTATTAGTGAATATATCAAAATGAATGGATATCAATTAATTCAAGGAAGATATCTATAAATAATAAATTAAATTGTATGAATAATTAATTCAAGAATTTAGATAGAAAATAAATAAATCATGAATATTTTAATTATTTTCCATGCATTCATTTTAGTGTGAAAATTCGTATAGGACTAGTAGTTGCATACATTTGAATGTTTGTTAAACATGCAATATATTAAGAGTTCTCATTTCCAAATTTATTTGAAAAACTTAGGACCCTATTAATTATTGATGGATAACATACATCCAAAAATAATTTTCACTATTTTTACAATCTTTTGTGTTCTTCTAAGGATTGGAGAGGGAGTTTAGATTTTCTTAGATCTATGAAATTTCTTAAAAACATGAATGGTCCTTTAGGAGATGTAAATTTAACAAAAAATATTTTCAAAAATATTTTTCATATATATGTATTTTTAAAGTTCTAGGATCACATTTATATAAATAATCACTCTTTCATAAATAATCATATAGTTTTTTATAACAAACTTTACTCAATCCTATTTGTCTATGTTTTTCCAAATCACTATATGAACCTAAATTATCTAGTCTATTTCTAATAGTCTTATCTCCATATTCAATATAAATCAAATATTGATCTCAAACACCTATTTTCATTTATTAATACATAATTTTATATTTTTTTATGAAAATAATCCTTGATTTATTGCTTATAGATGATAAGGATTGTTTACAATTTTATGGATTAATTTATTGCATGTTGATGTAAAACTACTTTATTTTATAAAACATTTTGGTGAACCCATCTTCTCTTACACCATTTATAGTTATATATTTATTTAAATGTGATAAATATTATTTTTCCTATCTTTTTGGTTCTTCTAAGGATTTTGAATGGAATTTAGATTTTATTAGATCTATGATTTTTTTTAAAGGCATGAATGATCCTTTAGGAGATCTAAACATAACAAACAATATTTTCAAAATATTTTTCATATCTATGCATTTTTATAGGTCTAGGATCACATTTATATAAATAATTAATCTTTCATAAGTAATAATATTTTTTTTTGGAACAAAATTTACTCAATCCTATTTGTCTATGTTTGTTTTCCAAATCACTATATAGACCTAATTTATCTAGTCTATTTCTAACAGTCTTATCTCCATATTCAAGATAAGTAAAATATTGATCTCAAACCACTCTTTTTCATTTATTAATACACCATTTTATATTATTTTATGAAAATAATCCTAAATTTATTGCTTATACATGATAAGTATTGTTTACAATTTTTTTGCATTAATTCATTGCACGTTGATGTAAAACTAATTTTTTAATAAAACATTTTGGTGAACCCATGCTCTCTTACACCCTTTATAGTTATATATTTATTTATATGTGATGGATATTATTATTATTATATTTCTTATTTTGTAAAACTCCATATAATATAAAAAACTATTATGCGTTACATTTTGAACCTTAGATTAATTTGATTTATGTTTCCCCCTTAGTGTTGAATATTGATTTACGTAAAGTCAAATTTGAATTTATCTAAATCTCCTAGGGTAAATTATATTTCATTCTGAATCATTAATAGTAGTAGCCCATTATTTTTATTTATAACATATTTTTTCAAACCCTAGTGTGATTGTAAGGGCTCATGCATTGGTGAAGACACTAAAACCAAATATTTATAACACATAAGTCTTATACATTTGAAAAATATCAAGTAGGTCTCTACCCTTTAGTTATATACCTCCTTGTTGATGAAATTATCACATTATCCATCTTAGTATGCCTAAGATATTATCTCTTAGTCTAATATATATCATTATAATGATCTAGGTCTCCTAAACATCACATAAATCTAAAACATAATAAAATTCATTCATTATTAGTTTTAGATTTATACCTTATTTTTAGCCTTTAGACACCACTACCCATATATACATATACTATCATTAACAATATTTTACGGATCCTTATCTACTATCTTGTAGCCAAAATTTATGTAATGTATAAAATGATCCAAACCCATGAGTAAACATTTATTTGTCTTATTCAACCCTACTCTGAGATATTTTAAAAATGTGTGGCATAAATACAAGTCTAATATTTCTCATTCATCATCTATAAAATACCAAAAAAAAACCTACTAAAGATAAATCAATAAAATACACAAGAAATCTATTTTGACCTATTAATACTTATTTTCATATCAAATATAGGAGTATTCAAGTTATATGTCTAAAGAATTCAAAGATCAACCCATGAGATGTATTTGACAAATTACAAGCTAGATCATTGCATGCATCTTCATTTATTATATTGCACCATTGTTACAAAATTAATCACACATAGGGGAGAAATAAATAATTTTGAGGCCCTCATTTTGTTATTATCTATAAAAAATGTACATTGATAGATGGGTCTTTGGGGAAGCTCGACACTATGAGCCCACTAACCCATTTTTTAGCAAACTCATTCCAAGGGTGAATAATGGTGAAGAGATAGTGTTTGATCAATCAATGAAGAATGATAACATATAAACCATGTAAAAATAAACCTATATAAAGGGAAAATAAAAACATAAAAAAATGAATTTACTTTCATAAATATCCAATCATTATTTTGTATTAGACATATAGATCATAGTCATCCACTAGTGTTGATGGTAGTGTTTGCAACCATAAAAGTACAATTTAGAGAAACCTAAGACTATTACACAATAATTATCGTATATATTTTACACATATTCATAATTCATATCTACTTACACAAATTAAACTAACTAAAAACCATTATTATTTATTTATTACAATATATTTTAATAGTTGTACTTTACTATTTTAGAAATATCATTTGTATAAATTAAAAATGCTCTTTATTTGAATTTTTTATCACTATCCTTATATATATTAGTTTTTAACCATTATGTTCAAGATTATCTATATTAAAAACCCTATCCATTTCCAAATCAAATTAGGGATAAGGATTTGGTGAAGCTAACCTTCGTGTCTTCTTATGCAATTCCTAGATTGCTCCAGGGTTTTTATGATTTTTAATCTTTTAATATTTGTTTTAAAAATTAGATTATTTTAACTATAAAAATGATAAATTAACATAATGTATTTCTCACTATAGTTTGTGTGCATATCTTATTGTGTCCTCATTTTAGTATTTAGAACATTTCAAATAGATAAAAATATACCTCTTCCTCTTCCTAACGTTAGGGATGGTAATAACTGATATCCCTCTAATCAAGTCCATGTTATCACCCTAAAAAGGGATAAGGTGGAACACCCTATGGTTTAAAATTAAGGAAATAAATATTTAATTCCTAACACCCCTCCTACATCTCTTGAAAATTATTTGTGCATCTATGTTCAATATTAAGTAGATGGGGCTTGTGATTATGACCCCCTAAAAGAGCAAAAAATCATAATGATAATTTTAATAGGATTGCTAAAAAATATAAACCAACATTTCATCTCAAAGCATGCATCACCATATAATCCAATTTTATATATATACAAAACTCGAAATGTACTAGTAATACACATATGTTTATTTTTATACTAATGGTGCGCCCAATGAAGGATATTGAAAAATCAAGAATTCATAGAAAATTTATTTACAAAAAATGATTTGCATAATATGAAAAAGGCTAATATAGTAAAAATTTCTAATGGTACTACTTAGACACAACTTGATCACATTACCTCCTTTACAACCTTTAAGAGGAACCCAATATTATTGCAAGTATCATATAATGTATGGGCATCATTCAAACCATTATTTATCTCTGAATAAGAAGATTCAACACAAAGTTGATAGTGGTGATCCTAAAATAGATAAATAACATTATTGCTTGTAATAATTCCCAAATATTTGAAAAAAAAAAATCAAATATTCCATAAACATATAAAAATATTTAAATTGCTCAAAAATTACTATTTCCTTGGCATCTATGTTTTTTAATTTATATTAGCATATAACTTATCATTTGATTCCTATATACACATATTTTTCACACATCTTTGAGAGTGATATAGGTATATACGTACATACGATCTATGCATTTGTAGATGTTGGACCTGTCCTCTACTCACATCATATAGTGTGTTGGGGGCATATTTTCTTTATCACGATTGATAGAGGTTCCATATAATTTATGGTCATTCTTACATTATCATGTTTGAGATTTTATGGTAACTCTTACACATGTATATATACATGCTCATATCTTTCATAATATATTTAATATATTATACTACGTAACATTTTATGCTAAAACATATGTAGGGACTAGTATCAAAAGCTTATGCTTGATACTTATAATTAATTTATTCAAATTATCATTTACTTGAGTGTATTAAATAACTTGTTGTTATCTTGCTTATGGAAAACTTGAATATTTTCCTTACCTGTCAACCCATGTGACATTGCATATTTCTTGGATATTTAAATATCTAATTTATTTAAATTTTATGGTATTTAAACATTGTCCTTGTATGAGATAACCTTGGACCATTCCTTTAAATTACATTTAGTGATCATGTGTGTGTGCTTGATTTCTTGTTGACATTCTATTATTACTCACTAGACATTTCCATGATATATATCATGTATTTTTATGACTTAATGTGATTATATACTTCAAGACTACTTAATATATCTACTTAGACATGTT
The DNA here is from genome assembly GCA_037957365.1 of Torreya grandis. Classification (NCBI taxonomy): domain Eukaryota; kingdom Viridiplantae; phylum Streptophyta; class Pinopsida; order Cupressales; family Taxaceae; genus Torreya; species Torreya grandis. The sequence continues at coordinate 214,260 of JARHVA010000570.1, read as the reverse complement.
ATCCCTATAAGATACATTAATAATTCAAAAATTATACAAATACCTTATTATTTTGAGGTAAGGCACTAGTTATATTATATTTCCCTTACCTCAAGATTGGGGGCAAAATAGAACGATATGTCATTGAAGCATGACCTTCACATTTTTCATAGTTTTTAAATTATAATGTGGGAATTTAATAATAACATGACCTACACACTTATATAACTTCTTAGTTTATATACTATAGCGGGTGTATGTATTAAAAACATGACCTCCAAACTTGTATAACTTCTTAGTTTTTGAATTGAAGTGGGGACATGCCATAAGAACATAACCTTAACACTTACATATCATCAACATTTCCATAATGAATTGGGGGAATGTCAGAATAAAATTAAATATAAACTTATATAATTACTAAATAACTCCATATTTTAATGGGGGTATGTCATAAAGATATTACCTTCACACTTTCTAAAACTCCAGTTCAGTTCCATGATTTAGATGTACACTTGGGTAAGAATCCTATACAATTCACCAATTTTCCAAAGATTTGAAATATGTTTTTTGATATATGGTACACATATACTCTATATGAAACATATTATAAGCCAACATTCCATTATAGGTCACCAAAAATTATAAAACTTACTAATTATACTACTTGCTAGGATGCACTAATTAAATATTGATCTTTTTATATTATAGTAATGGGTTAATTTTATAGGTTTAAGTGATTAAATAATTAAATATAAATAATTATAAAAACTCTTCATGTAATATCTCTCTAAGATCTCATTATTAGAACCAAAGATGTTTTAGCATAAATTATAGAATAAATTAAATAAAAAAACAATTGTTATTCACATAATGAGATATGAAAAGGATATGTAAAACATTACAAAATCATGTATATTAAAATTTAGATCTCTTTCTTAAATATTCAAGATAAAATAAGATGCAAGCTAAACTAAGGAAATTGAGATAAATCCACACATAGTACAAAACTAGGAAAAGTTAAATAACCTAGATAAAATGTAGCAAACATGAGTAATAAGATACTTTAACACCCCCCTCAAGATAAGATAGGGGATAGCAATAAAGGATGTAGTGTTAGTCACATTTAACTATGTAATCCAATCCATCATGATGGAGTACATGGATGTCAAGTTAGTGTAATCGCCAAGTGAAACTAGGAATGCTATTGAATATGAAGATCATTGAATACAAACATTGTGCTCTAGAATACTAGGTAGAATTCTAAACTTAAATAAACATTGCTTGAAGACCCTAGAATAAGATAGTGATAAGTGAGCATAAATACTAGTGGATCTTCCAGTTGGTGTCATTGTAAGAATCCCAAGAAGGCCATGGGGTCAAGTAACACTCTTCATATAACTTATGGAAAACAAACTACATGAATAAGATACACATATGAAAAGGAGAAATCTATAAAACACTGAAAAAAGTGTAACATATACATATAACTCTGATAAAGTGGAGAAAAGAGATAAAACCTATAATAAAAACTCTCAGATCCATGATTTAGATGTACACTTGGGTAAGAATCCTGTACATTTCACCAATTTCCCAAAGATTTGAAATATGATTTTTGATATATATTACACATATACTCTATATGAAACATTTTATAGGTCAACATTCCATTATAGGTCACAAAAAATTATAAAACTTACTAATTATACTATTTGCTAGGATGCACTAATTACACCAGGATGTACTATTATTGATCTTTTTATATTATAGTAATGGGTTAATTTTCTAGGTTGAGGTGATTAAATAATTAAATAGAAAGAATTATAAAAACTCTTCATGTAATATCTCTCTAAGATCTCATTATTAGAACCAAAGATGTTTTAGCATAAATTATAGAATAAATTAAATGAAAAAAACAATTGTTATTCACATAATGAGATATGAAAAGGATATGTAAAACATTATAAAAGCATGTATATTAAAATTTATATCTCTTTCCTAAATAGTCAAGATAAAATAAGATGCAAGCTAAACTAAGGAATGTGAGATAAATCCACACATAGTACAAAACTAGGAAAAGTTAAATAACCTAGATAAAATGTAGCAAACATGAGTAATAAGATACTTTAACACCCCCCTCAAGAGAAGCTAGGGGATAGCAATAGAGGATGTAGTGTTAGTCACATTTAACTATGTAATCCAATCCATCATGATGGAGTACATGGATGTCAAGTTAGTGTAATCGCCAAGTGAAACTAGGAATGCTATTGAATATGAAGATCATTGAATACACACATTGTGCTCTAGAATACTAGGTATAATTCTAAACTTAAAGAAACATTGCTTGAAGACCCTACAATAAGATAGTGATAAGTGAGCATAAATACTAGTGGATCTTCCAGATTGGTGTCATTGTAAGAATCCCAAGAAGTCCATGGAGTCAAGTAACACTCTTCATATATCTTATGGAAAACAAAGTACATGAAAAATATACACATATGAAAAGGAGAAATGTATAAGACACTCAACAAAATGTAACATATAGATATAACTCTGATAAAGTGGAGAAAAGAGATAAAACCTATAATAAAAACTCTCAGTTCCATGATTTAGATGTACACTTGGGTAAGAATCCTATACATTTCACCAATTTTCCAAAGATTTGAAATATGTTTTTTGATATATAGTACACATATAATTTATATGAAACATATTATAGGTCAACATTCCATTATAGGTCACTAAAAATTATAAAACTAACTAATTACACTACTTGCTAGGATGCACTAATTACACTAGGATGTACTATTATTTATCTTTTTCTATTATAGTAATGGTTTGATTTTATAGGTTGAAGTGATTAAATAATTATAAACAATCTTCATGTAATATCTCTCTAATATCTCATTATTACAACCATAGATGTTTTAGCATAAATTATAGAATATATTAAATGAAAAAAAAATTGTTATTCACATAATGAGATATGAAAAGGATATGTAAAACATTGCAAAAGAATGTATATTAAAATTTATACTCTTTCTTAAATAGTCAAGATAAAATAATATGCAAGCTAAACTAAGGAATGTGAGATAAATCCACACATAGTACAAAACTAGGAAAAGTTAAATAACCTAGCTAAAATGTAGCAAACATGAGTAATAAGATACCTTAACATCCCCCTCAAGAGAAGATAGGGGATAACAATAGAGGATGTAGTGTTAGTCACATTTAGCTATGTAATCCAATCCATCGTGATGGAGTACATGGATGTCAAGTTAGTGTAATCGCCAAGTGAAAGTAGGAATGCTATTGAATATGAAGATCATTGAATACAAACATTGTGCTCTAGAATACTAGGTAGAATTCTAAACTTAAAGAAACATTGCTTGAAGACCCTACAATAAGATAGTGATAAGTGAGCATAAGTACTAGTGGATCTTCCAGATTGGTGTCATTGTAAGAATCCCAAGAAGGCCATGGGGTCAAGTAACACTCTTCATATAGCTTATGGAAAACAAACTACATGAATAAAATACACATATGAAAAGGAGAAATCTATAAAACACTGAAAAAAGTGTAACATATACATATAACTCTGATAAAGTGGAGAAAAGAGATAAAACCTATAATAAAAACTCTCAGATCCATGATTTAGATGTACACTTGGGTAAGAATCCTATACATTTCACCAATTTCCCAAAGATTTGAAATATGATTTTTGATATATAGTACACATATACTCTATATGAAACATTTTATAGGTCAACATTCCATTATAGGTCACCAAAAATTATAAAACTTACTAATTATACTATTTGCTAGGATGCACTAATTACACCAGGATGTACTATTATTGATCTTTTTATATCATAGTAATGGGTTAATTTTATAGGTTGAGGTGATTAAATAATTAAATATAAAGAATTATAAAAACTCTTCATGTAATATCTCTCTAAGATCTTATTATTAGAACCAAAGATGTTTTAGCATAAATTATAGAATAAATTAAATGAAAAAACCAATTGTTATTCACATAATGAGATATGAAAAGGATATGTAAAACATTATAAAAGCATGTATATTAAAATTTATATCTCTTTCCTAAATAGTCAAGATAAAATAAGATGCAAGCTAAACTAAGGAATGTGAGATAAATCCACACATAGAACAAAACTAGGAAAATTTAAATAACCTATATAAAATGTATAAAACATGAGTAATAAGATACTTTAACACCCCCTTCAATAGAAGCTAGGGGATAAAAATAGAGGATGTAGTGTTAGTCACATTTAACTATGTAATCCAATCCATCATGATAGAGTACATGGATGTCAAGTTAGTGTAACCACCAAGTGAAAGTTGGAATTCTATTGAATATGAAGATCATTGAATACAAACATTGTGCTCTAGAATACTAGGTAGAATGCTAAACGTAAAGAAACATTCCTTGAAGAACCTACAAAAAGATAGTGATAAGTGAGCATAAATACTAGTGGTTCTTCCACATTGGTGTCATTGTAAGAATCCGAAGAAGGCCATGGAGTCAAGTAACACTCTTCATATATCTTATGGAAAACAAAGTACATGAACAATATACACATATGAAAAGGAGAAATCTATAAAACACTCAACAAAGTGTAACATATAGATATAACTCTGATAAAGTGGAGAAAAGAGATAAAACCTATAATAAAAACTCTCAGTTCCATGATTTAGATGTACACTTGGGTAAGAATCCTATACGTTTCACCAATTTTCCAAAGATTTGAAATATGTTTTTTGATATCTGGTACACATATACTTTATATGAAAAATATTATAGGCCAACATTCCATTATAGGTCACCAAAAATTATAAAACTTACTAATTATACTACTTGCTAGGATGCACTAATTAAACCAGGATGTACTATTATTGATCTTTTTATATTATAGTAATGGGTTAATTTTATAGGTTTAAGTGATTAAATAATTAAATATAAATAATTATAAAAACTCTTCATGTAATATCTCTCTAAGATCTCATTATTAGAACCAAAGATGTTTTAGCATAAATTATAGAATAAATTAAATGAAAAAAAACAATTGTTATTCACATAATGAGATATGAAAAGGATATGTAAAACATTACAAAAGCATGTATATTAAAATTTAGATCTCTTTCTTAAATAGTCAAGATAAAATAAGATGCAAGCTAAACTAAGGAAATTGAGATAAATCCACACATAGTACAAAACTAGGAAAAGTTAAATAACCTAGATAAAATGTAGCAAACATGAGTAATAAGATACTTTAACACCCACCTCAAGAGAAGATAGGGGATAGCAATAGAGGATGTAGAGTTAGTCACATTTAACTATGTAATCCAATCCATCATGATGGAGTACATGGATGTCAAGTTAGTGTAATCGCCAAGTGAAACTAGGAATGCTATTGAATATGAAGTCATTGAATACAAACATTGTGCTCTAGAATACTAGGTAGAATTCAAAACTTAAAGAAACATTGCTTGAAGACCTTAGAATAAGATAGTGATAAGTGAGCATAGATACTAGTGGATCTTCCAGATTGGTGTCATTGTAAGAATCCCAAGAAGGCCATGGGGTCAAGTAACACTCTTCATATAACTTATGGAAAACAAACTACATGAATAAGATACACATATGAAAAGGAGAAATCTATAAAACACTGAAAAAAGTGTAACATATACATATAACTCTGATAAAGTGGAGAAAAAAGATAAAACCTATAATAAAAACTCTCAGATCCATGATTTAGATGTACACTTGGGTAAGAATCCTATACATTTCACCAATTTCCCAAAGATTTGAAATATTATTTTTGATATATAATACACATATACTCTATATGAAACATTTTATAGGTCAACATTCCATTATAGGTCACCAAAAATTATAAAACTTACTAATTATACTATTTGCTAGGATGCACTAATTACACCAGGTTGTACTATTATTGATCTTTTTATATCATAGTAATGGGTTAATTTTATAGGTTGAGGTGATTAAATAATTAAATAGAAAGAATTATAAAAACTCTTCATGTAATATCTCTCTAAGATCTCATTATTAGAACCAAAGATGTTTTAGCATAAATTATAGAATAAATTAAATGAAAAAAACAATTGTTATTCACATAATGAGATATGAAAAGGATATGTAAAACATTATAAAATCGTGTATATTAAAATTTATATCTCTTTCCTAAATAGTCAAGATAAAATAAGATGCAAGCTAAACTAAGGAATGTGAGATAAATCCACACATAGTACAAAACTAGGAAAAGTTAAATAACCTAGATAAAATGTAGCAAACATGAGTAATAAGATACTTTAACACCCCCCTCAAGAGAAGCTAGGGGATAGCAATAGAGGATGTAGTGTTAGTCACATTTAACTATGTAATCCAATCCATCATGATGGAGTACATGGATGTCAAGTTAGTGTAATCGCCAAGTGAAACTAGGAATGCTATTGAATATGAATATCATTGAATACAAACATTGTGCTCTAGAATACTAGGTATAATTCTAAACTTAAAGAAACATTGCTTGAAGACCCTACAATAAGATAGTGATAAGTGAGCATAAATACTAGTGGATCTTCCAGATTGGTGTCATTCTAAGAATCCCAAGAAGTCCATGGAGTCAAGTAAAACTCTTCATATATCTTATGGAAAACAAAGTACATGAACAATATACACATATGAAAAGGAGAAATCTATAAGACACTCAACAAAATGTAACATATAGATATAACTCTGATAAAGTGGAGAAAAGAGATAAAACCTATAATAAAAACTCTCAGTTCCATGATTTAGATGTACACTTGGGTAAGAATCCTATACATTTCACCAATTTTCCAAAGATTTGAAATATGTTTTTTGATATATAGTACACATATAATTTATATGAAACATATTATAGGTCAACATTCCATTATAGGTCACTAAAAATTATAAAACTAACTAATTATACTACTTGCTAGGATGCACTAATTACACTAGGATGTACTATTATTTATCTTTTTCTATTATAGTAATGGTTTGATTTTATAGGTTGAAGTGATTAAATAATTATAAAAACTCTTCATGTAATATCTCTCTAATATCTCATTATTACAACCATAGATGTTTTAGCATAAATTATAGAATATATTAAATGAAAAAAAAATTGTTATTCACATAATGAGATATGAAAAGGATATGTAAAACATTGCAAAAGCATGTATATTAAAATTTATACTCTTTCTTAAATAGTCAAGATGAAATAAGATGCAAGCTAAACTAAGGAATGTGAGATAAATCCACACATAGTAGAAAACTAGGAAAAGTTAAATAACCTAGCTAAAATGTAGCAAACATGAGTAATAAGATACTTTAACACCCCCCTCAAGAGAAGATAGGGGATAACAATATAGGATGTAGTGTTAGTCACATTTAACTATGTAATCCAATCCATCATGATGGAGTACATGGATGTCAAGTTAGTGTAATCGCCAAGTGAAAGTAGGAATGCTATTGAATATGAAGATCATTGAATACAAACATTGTGCTCTAGAATACTAGGTAGAATTCTAAACTTAAAGAAACATTGCTTGAAGACCCTACAATAAGATAGTGATAAGTGAGCATAAGTACTAGTGGATCTTCCAAATTGGTGTCATTGTAAGAATCCCAAGAAGGCCATGGGGTCAAGTAACACTCTTCATATAGCTTATGGAAAACAAACTGTATGAATAAGATACACATATGAAAAGGAGAAATCTATAAAACAATGAAAAAAGTGTAACATATACATATAACTCTGGTAAAGTGGAGAAAAGAGATAAAACCTATAATAAAAACTCTCAGATCCATGATTTAGATGTACACTTGGGTAAGAATCCTATACATTTCACCAATTTCCCAAAGATTTGAAATATGATTTTTGATATATAGTACACATATACTCTATATGAAACATTTTATAGGTCAACATTCCATTATAGGTCACCACAAATTATAAAACTTACTAATTATACTATTTGCTAGGATGCACTAATTACACCAGGATGTACCATTATTGATCTTTTTATATCATAGTAATGGGTTAATTTTATAGGTTGAGGTGATTAAATAATTAAATAGAAAGAATTATAAAAAATCTTCATGTAATATCTCTCTAAGATCTCATTATTAGAACCAAAGATGTTTTAGGATAAATTATAGAATAAATTAAATGAAAAAACCAATTGTTATTCACATAATGATATATGAAAAGGATATGTAAAACATTATAAAAACATGTATATTAAAATTTATATCTCTTTCCTAAATAGTCAAGATAAAATAAGATGCAAGCTAAACTAAGGAATGTGAGATAAATCCACACATAGAACAAAACTAGGAAAAGTTAAATAACCTAGCTAAAATGTATAAAACATGAGTAATAAGATACTTTAACACCCCCTTCAATAGAAGCTAGGGGATAAAAATAGAGGATGTAGTGTTAGTCACATTTAACTATGTAATCCAATCCATCGTGATAGAGTACATGGATGTCAAGTTAGTGTAACCACCAAGTGAAAGTTGGAATGCTATTGAATATGAAGATCATGGAATACAAACATTGTGCTCTAGAATACTAGGTAGAATGCTAAACGTAAAGAAACATTCCTTGAAAAACCTACAATAAGATAGTGATAAGTGAGCATAAATACTAGTGGTTCTTCCACATTGGTGTCATTGTAAGAATCCCAAGAAGGCCATGGAGTCATGTAACACTCTTCATATATCTTATGGAAAACAAAGTACATGAACAATATACACATATGAAAAGGAGAAATCTATAAAACACTCAACAAAGTGTAACATATAGATATAACTCTGATAAAGTGGAGAAAAGAGATAAAACCTATAATAAAAACTCTCAGTTCCATGATTTAGATGTACACTTGGGTAAGAATCCTATACATTTCACCAATTTTCCAAAGATTTGAAATATGTTTTTTGATATATAGTACACATATACTCTATATGAAACATATTATAGGTCAACATTCCATTATAGGTCACTAAATATTATAAAACTAACTAATTATACTACTTGCTAGGATGCACTAATTACACTAGGATGTACTATTATTGATCTTTTTCTATTATAGTAATGGGTTGATTTTATAGGTTGAAGTGATTAAATAATTATAAAAACTCTTCATGTAATATCTCTCTAATATCTCATTATTACAACAATAGATGTTTTAGCATAAATTATAGAATATATTAAATGAAAAAAAAATTACTATTCACATAATGAGATATGAAAAGGATATGTAAAACATTACAAAATCATGTATATTAAAATTTATACTCTTTCTTAAGTAGTCAAGAGAAAATAATATGCAAGCTAAACTAAGGAATGTGAGATAAATCCACACATAGTACAAAACTAGGGAAAGTTAAATAACCTAGCTAAAATGTAGAAAACATGAGTAATAAGATACTTTAACACCCCCCTCAAGAGAAGCTAGGGGATAACAATAGAGGATGTAGTGTTAGTCACATTTAACTATGTAATCCAATCCATCATGATGGAGTACATGGATGTCAAGTTAGTGTAACCACCAAGTGAAAGTAGGAATTATATTGAATAGGAAGATCATTGAATACAAACATTGTGCTCTAGAATACTAGGTAGAATGCTAAACCTAAAGAAACATTACTTAAAGACCCTACAACAAGATAGTGATAAGTGAGCATAAATACTAGTGGTTCTTCCACATTGGTGTCATTGTAAGAATCCCAAGAAGGCTATGGAGTCAAGTAACACTCTTCATATAGCTTCTGGAAAACAAAGTACATGAATAAGATACACATATGAAAAGGAGAAATCTATAAAACACTCAAAAAAGTGTAACATATACGTATAACTCTCATAAGGTGGAGAAAAGAGATAAAACCTATAATAAAAAGAACCATACCCTCCCCCCCACAAAAGAAAGAAAATAAGAAGAGAGAGATGGAAATCCCCCAATGATGATGTTGAATTAGTTTGAACTCTAAGCACTCAAAAGTCATGAAGGAAAACTATCTTCTTGAGTGGTTTAAATTCACTACTCAATAAAAAACACAACTAACACATAGCTTCATCATAATTAATTTTATCAAGAATAATACTAGTGGTGATAAAATTATAAAAGAATACTGCATGTGTAAGGAATACTCAATTCCTAAGAAGTAGAATGCACACCACACTTCCCATAATACTGACTATGTGGAGTGATGAAAAAGGTCTACATGAGTGGTTCAAATTCATTACTTGAAAATCAAATAAGTTGACACTGTATACACAAAAATAGATCTATCTCACATTGAAAGAGAACATTCAGCTAACAAAAAAGATAAGATTACACTAGGATTCACTAGAATAATAACATTTCAAGTTATGGGAGACTATCAACTTTCAAAAAAGGGGTGTTGAAAATACAAATAAAGTCTCTCAAAGATGATGGACCATGGTGGTGATGGAAGAGATAAGAAACTAAATAAGTGAAAAGGTTTCTATAATAGATCACACAAATACATGAAGGTAGACAAGGTTAAATAAACAAACCCCCATGACATTTTATATCAGTGTGAGTAAAATATAACCGATACACTAAAAATACCAAATGAAAACAAGGAAGACAGTAGGATGAACCATAATTGCTCCAAAAAATGAGACTTTCAATTTGTTCCATCAAGAGAGATTATCCAAAAATAAGGGAGCGAAGAGATGTCTCTATAGAAGAAGGTGATGTGCTAAGAAAGGGACCTCGAGGAGACATGACATAAGATACCAATGTGTCAAAGTACCAATACATATCCTAGTATAATAGAAGAGTATGTCAAATGGAGAAAAGAGTTAAAATGTATGCAAAAACATTAGATAAGAATTAATCGTAAAAAATAATATTGTGTAAAGTACATATAAAAGGACATTAGGTTCAACCAAAACTACATTTGAGATTGTGTGTGTGTGTGTGTGTGTGTGTGTGTGTGTGTGTGTGTGTGTGTGTGTGTGTGTATTAATATTAAAATGTAGGGTCCATATCACATGAAACCCCCTAGTAGTGACAATGCACAATCAATAATATAACATTGGAATCAACCAAAAATGCATCCATGAGTGCAAAAAATGATGACATTGTAATCCAGAAGAAACAAGAAGGAAGTGTGGGTTGCCTGTGAGGGGAACTAACCTCCTACTAGATCAAACCTCACCCTCTAATCTTCACTAAATGAAATATATAAGGCATGTAAAAAATAATTAATATTACCTCAAAAAAGGGTAACTACATATAAAAAGCATCACCACTAAAATGTAACCACAAACTGTAAGCACAAGGCAACACAACCAATGTGAAGAGACTCCCCCAAGAATGTGAAACTTTATATTATAGTTCAATTTATAATGTAAATAGTACCAATGCATGAGAAATTAAAAAATATGAACTTTTTAAAAAAATGACACTCAATTTATAGATACTAATCAAAAGTTATTAAACAATTAATTTCTTATAAATGAGGCTTATTTAATGAAATTTGCACTAAAATTTTAGAAAAACTACGGCAGCTAAGGTGGACCTAGTCTTTCCACCACTCATTGAAACCAAAATAGAACTAATAATATCCTTAAGCCATCTACAATCCAAAAATGTGCCCCTAGACACCCCTATAAGCTCTAAAGCCACAAATAACTTCTCCTTAAGAGTTAAATACATAGTTGAAAAAATGCCTAAGAAAGATATTTAAATTAAAATAGATTTTAATTTTTTTAGGTAACATTTAATAAAAAGGATAGTTGTTAGGGAAAATTTTAGGTTTTTAACTTTATGACTTAGAGAATAGAAAAGGAGGGGTCCAAATGGGTACAATACTTTAAAAAAGAAATAGTGCAATTTTTTTTAAATAGGCCTCATTTTCAAGAAATTCATTTTTTAATAACTTTTGATTGATAGCTTGAAATTGAATTCCATCTTTTTCAAAAGTTAATATGTTTTCATTTACCATGCATTCATCCTATTTACATTGTAAAATTAACTAAAATATAAAGTGTCACATTATAGGGGGAGTCTCATTGCATTGGTTGTGATACCTTGTGATTATAGTTTATGGTGACATTTTAGTGGTGACACATTTGATATGTAGTGATAATTTTTTGAGGGAATATTCCTTATTTTTCATTTACCTTATCTTCTTCATTTTTTGAATATTGGAGGGTGGGGTTCGGTCTGGCAAGAGGTTAGTCCCCCTCATAAGCGACACACACTTCCTTTTTTCTTATTATAGATTGTATTATCATCATTTTTTACACTTTTGAATGCATTTCATCCCAAGTTGGATGTTTTATTATTGATATGATCCAACATACATAAGAGAATAAACTAACTAAATAAAATAATTATTATTCACATAATGAGATTTGAAAATTTATGTAAAAGATTATAAAAGCATGTATATTACAATGTATATCCCTTGCTTAAATAGTCAAGGAAAAATAAGATGTAAGATAAATAGGCAATGTGAGATAACTACACACATAGAACAAAACTAAGAAAAGTCAAATAACCTAGCTAAAACCTAGTAAGCATGAGTAATAAGATACTCTAACATAAATCTCAGTAGATTTATAGATTAAAGTGATTAAATCATCAAATATTAAAATATTTATAGAATGAATGTTTTAAATAAATCACTCTCACCAATCTATATATTCACACTTGAGTTGTGAAATTGAGATATAATGATCTCAATGTTTGTGTCACAAGTCACCTTTACACTGAATTGGGGACATAATACCTTCCAATATCTTTATTCAAATATAAAGGTTAAGGTTTAAAATTCATCCATATCCAATTATTCGTAATTAATAATATTGAACAAGTCAAAACATCAAGATCCAAGATGGATGCATCGACACATAGTTGTACTCCTTCCTCAATCTCCTTCTTTTCAATCATTGTAATTATTTAAAATTTCAAATTATATGAACTAATTTAAAATATAACATTATATATTTTTGTATATCATGCATAAAAAAACATAAAAAGTAGGATAAATCAAATCCAAGGTGTGTTATATAACCTATGTGCATATTTATTTCCTTTAAACTAGTAATTTCATACTTATGCGTTACTAGATTAAGTGGGCAGACGGCAAGAGGAATGTAGATACTAGCACTAAATACTTATATCATCCCTATCTAGTAAATCTTCAAAACATAAATTATGGCTTTAAAATTTATTTATAGACCTCTATTTTTCCTAAATACTTGCATTTACTATCTCACTTTGCTTAAATGCTTATCTCTTAGTCGAATCCATATCATTCTTGATGAACTCATAAAATGGCTCATTATATCCATAAAATAACATCCTTTTTCTTGCATATGAAGTGTTTTTTTTTTTCTGAACTTATAATTTATTTAGAATAAAATAGTAAGTATATATCATGGTTATGTCTTTAGAATTCTTTGTTATCTATTTGTTAGCTATTATTAATCATTATTGGGAAAAAGATATCAATAAATGCATACATAGTTCATGTTAAGTAATAATGATTCAAAGTATGAAGCATAACCATTCAAGAATAATGTTGGATTAGTGTCAAAGTCTTATATAATGGATACAACATTTTGGTCAAGTTACAAGCATGCAACAGACTCCTACAAGCTTGCTACAATAGCTACAAAATACATCATAAATTCCTACAAGCTTGGTATAGTAACTACAAATTACAACAGACTTGTTACAATAGCTATAGATTATAATAGGGTTTCTATGATAGCTACAAGTTAGAATAGGATTTCTATAGACTAGCTGTAGATTACATCAGACCAACATTAAACTAACTATGAATTACATCAGACTAGCTACAGATTATATCAACTAGCTATGGATTTCAATAGACATACTATCAATTTTAACAAGATTACTATGTATTTAAAAACACTACTAAAAACTTCAACAAAATTATTATAGTCTTGTTTGGAAAGTATTTATATATGTATTCTAATATTTCAGATATCATGAAAAATGCTTTCCATTTAGATTTTTTCTATATATAGATTTTTATGTATAGATTTTCTATTATAAATTATATTTGAATATATGTTTATGTAATTTTATTTCAATAAATATTTCTCTCCATATTTGGTTGGGATCAAGATTATGTTGTAATATATTTATTTATTAGAATAAAAATCTCTTTCCATATTTTGTGGAGATTGAGATAGGATAGAGTATCTTGGTTGTTACTCCCGAATAAAGTGTTGGTTGAAAGAAAGAAATTATAAATTTAACCTTCCACACCCAAATAATAAATGAATACATTTTTTCTTTCCATTTTTTTGAGCAGTCCATTCTAAATCTTGTGTTTTGAATAAATCCTCTTTCGAGAAATGAGCTAGACACTCATTGCAAGGAAGATGGATCCATTTATTTTATTTATTTATGTATTATAGAATTATTAATTTTCTATAAATTATTATTCTATTTCTTTGTTACTGTAATTATTTATTTTTGTATATATTTTTGTAAAACTACAAGTATTTTTTATCTTTGTCATTTATTTTCAATTCAACAATTTATATTTTGCAAGTGTGATTTAATTTCTACAAGTGTGTTTTAATTTTATGAAAGTGTAATTTAATTTTATGTAAGTGTGATTATATTTATGCAAGTATGATTTTAAAAGTTTTCAGGTGTGATTTTCAATTCCTTCAAGTGTGGAGTGTGATAGAAGGAACCATTTTCCAAGGATCTCTTTCTAATAATGAATAGAACCTTTGGACACTAGTCTTAGATTGACAATATTGAATGAAGGGAATTGATGACACCCATCAATTCTAATGATCTAAGTATATTTAAATACACAGAAAGGTTAAAACCTAATAAACATCATTCATTATCACTTTCACATCCATAAATGTTTCCTACCCTTTTAAACACTATCAACCATAGAGGGACACTACTACCGATGGTAGTGTCTAGATCCTTATCTAGTGTCTTGTAACCAAAAGTCATCCAGATTAAAAAATGATAAAAACCCATGGATTTTCCTAATTATTTTATTTAACCCTATTGTGATATATTTTCTAAAGTGTGGTATAAATTAAAGTCTTAGCCTTCTCATTTACCATCAAGAAAATACAATATAATACATACTAAAGATAAATAAATCAATTGTACAAACACTCTATTTTTTTTTATATTTATCCATATTTTCATATCAAGCATAATATTAATCATATTATAAGTTTGAAACACTCAAATAACATCCTATGAGTGACAGTTTTAAAATTATAAGCTAGACCAATGCATGCATCTTAATATAGTATATTACACCCTTGTGCACAAACACTCCCACACATAGGGGATATGTTTGAGGCCCTCAGATTATTTTATATGTAATTAGTGACCCTTTTTAGAGGGGAATTTGAGACAAATAGACACCATAATCCCACTAACCCATTTTAAAAAAAACACATTGAAAGGGTGATGAAGGCTGAAGAGCTAGGGTTTGATAAAGAAACAAAGAGAAATAACCTATATCCTAGATCTGAATAAATCAAAAAAGAGAAAAAAAACCTAAAAAAAAAAGTTGGTTATATCAAGATCTAGCCATTATTCCAAATTAGACACCTACATCATAGTTAGACACTAGTGTCGATGGTAGTTTCTAGATCTAATGGTAGTGTTTGTGGTCATCGAATAAAAAAATTTGGAATCTACTAATTGATCTAGAATACTAATCTTATGTATTTTACAAACTTTTCAAGTCAATATCTTCCTACACATAGTAAACTAGATAAGTAACATTGTTTATTATTTATTACAATATCTTTCAATAGTTATAATTTACTATTTTTTAGAAATGTTAGTTGTATAAATTCAAAATATTCTTTATTTGAGTTGTCTATTAATTATAATACTATATTTTAGATTATCACCTTTGTGGTTAAGCTTATCTCTATTGATAACACTATTCCCCACTAAATCAATTTAAGGTTAAATAACTAGATTCATTATTTCACTGTGCTAATAATTCTTCTAAGAATGGATTATTATTCCATAATTAGGTAGAAGATATAGATTTTAATTTAGATATTAGTGAGGATAAATTTATCCAAGTTTAGGATAAACATGTTTTAACCTAATAGGAAAAAATAAACATACACATGATATGAAGGTTTTTGTTGTGGTTTTCTTTTTATAATCCCTTGTGATTATGCTAAGTCATATTTTGTTATGAGAGAATCAATTAGTAAGGGAAAAATTATAAGCCTCACATGATTAAATTTATATAAATATGGGTTTGGACTTGGATGTGATAAAATTAATAATCTATACTCTACCATGTGGGTCCACACATTCATTCACACCCATACTTTATTTTTTCTTTCTCATTTTCAAATTGATATTGATTACAAGATTAAATTTATTTAATAAGTATACTAACAAAAGTGTTTAATGAGTAAATTATATATTATGTGCTTATGTTTAATACTATCATAAATAAGATGAACGATTATCCTCTAGATAGTGAGATTCAAAGCATCTTTATCAATGGTGTATTATAAATTATGAATGAAATACAAAATTTAAAACATATAAATAATTTGATAAGTTTTTATCATATAATTATGGAATTTGATGTCAAAATTTTAGAGACAAATACACTTAAATATGAGACTAATGCACTAATTAATTAAAAATTTAAAAACTAACCATGTTTCATTGCTTAGACAAATGATTGTGAGTTTGAACATAAAAATAACTATAATAAAGTAGTTAATGTTATAGAGAAATAATTTTTTTAATTCCATTAAATATTTGCTTCACATACATGGATCCATAAATATCAAGAGAAATAATAACTAGATATAAAATTACATGAGGTTTTAATATCCAAAATTAATATATTCATCTAAAATGTCATTTTGATGTAATCATTGTCACTTGAGACCACCTTATCCTTAGATTAGCCCTATAGTTATCTCAGTGCCTCTTTTAATCCTTTTCCAACTTTTATGCATGTCTAGCCTATTCTAGGAAATACCAAAATCCACATTGATCAATCATCTAGGCATCCTCAACATGTGTTCACATGTTTCAGTGACTTGGACAATAATGCAGCCTCTTTAGTATATAACATAGTTTGATATTGGGAAAGGAGTAAGTCCTATTGAACCTTAACTTCCTTTACCCCTAACGGATATATTTCCAGTCCCTTAAGCGTATTAGGGTTTCCCTACACTCATTTCATGTCTCAATAAGCATCAGAACATTATATAAATACCACTCTCATTTATTTATACCTCAGATGGAAAATTATCATGATCAAGCTCATAAATAATTGTGTAATCTAAGCTTATTACTCCTTATTTACCCTTATTTTTTCATACATCCATCTACAGTAGACCAGAGTTTAGTTTAACTTAGATTTCTAGTCTCAAGTCACACTCAAAGCATTCATACTCAAGTACACTAAAATCATTGAGGTAAGATCCCCTTATCTTGAAAAAAATACATTGGGATTGATCCCCTTTTGAGGTATTGGTATATAAGCAACACTCATCACATGGTGTGTCGAGGTTAGATCTAGCCTATCCTAATAATGCAACATTCTTTCCACTTATGTTCCTATATTATGGAGGATTAGGGGTTCATAGTGAAATAAGTAAAAAAAATCACAAATGATGATCCACGTCTCAATCACACATGCATAAGATTCCTAGAATAGAGTGAAGATCTACCTCAAATTTCACTACTTCATCTACACAGGGTGAATAATGTTACATATAATGTCAACAACATAGTGTGTTATCGATAAAGAAGGCCTTGTTACTATCTAAAGAGGATTATGACACTTGTTATCTATTAATGATACTTTTCCATAATCTTACATCACTTCATAACTTTCCACTTATCTATCTCAATCATATTTTCTAGTGATGTACACATTTTTTAATTCATTTCTATTTATAAAATATTTAAACATATGAGTTATTGTATAAATAAGTGGTTGTTGATACTTTTGTATTTTATTCCCTAATTTATTACATAGTATTTTATCTACTTAGGGTTCTATATTCATTACCAAAGTAGTTAATCATTTGTTGAACATGACTTACATCAAACATAATACTCAAAACCCTAATGCACTAATAATGTTTCCTTTCTTACTTCCAAAATCTACTTAGTTTTTAGATCCTTTCCATCATGATCATCATGTTGAAATACTCTTTTTAATTTTTGGTAAAAATTCTTATGTTTTGTCTTGCATGTTTATTACCTACCATTTGTAGAATGATGCACATGTATATCACCCATATAATGGATCATGTTAGAACTCATCATATTTCATGTATTTGTCCACATGATCACGATCTCCTCTTTTATAGAGATAACTATTGTATGGATAATTTTGAATTACCTTCGATTATTAATCAATAGAATAGATATTAGATTACTTATTTTATTACTCCTCCACCTAGACCCATTGCCTACCTTCACTTCCATGTTATTAGTAGATGAATTTCATGTTGATTTTGAGATTTGCATGTCTATTTTTCCTATTGCATGTTAGTGATCAGCACTTGTATGTGAGCATTCAGTGATTTAGTAGTTTAAATAATTTGTCAGGGTTATTGCATGCCTCATCATCCTATCCATGAACAACATGATCCTATAATCCCTCCTCATCCCTAACATAATACAATGAATTTTGGGGATCATCATAGAGCTTATGATATTATTGATTAGTTCAAAAACACACCTACCAAGATTTTTTTATTAAAATTACCTCAAAAGGTAACCATATTCAAGATATCATTTATCAAACACTCAATCATACATCTTTTGCATGTGATATAGAGACAAGTTATTTTTCATCCATCATGAAAAATAAAAAGGACATTAAGGATGTTATATATTTTGCAAATGATGATTTGTCCTCATAGATAATTATCAATCAAATTCTACCACTCTTCATTTAGGAATAAATTAAAATAACTAATGTTAAATGAGCTTTAATTGGTAATGGTTCAGGTCTTAGCTTATGTAACCTCACATTTTTATGTACTATGGGGTTTGTGTATCATCCATTTAGAATACATATAATAACATTTGAGGTTTTGATGACATTTCTTGATAGGCACTTGGTTATATTACCTTGGATATCATAGTAAGACCAAAGACACTATCCAAATAGTTTTAGGTGATGCCTAACTATTTGAATTATAATTTATTACTTAAGATACCTTGGATACATACTATGGATGAATTACCCTCTACCTTGCATAGATGTGTTAAGGTTTGACGTGATAGATAATTACACATTTGTCCAACTGATAACCAACCATTCAGATATTTTAGAGTCACTAAGCCTACCATATTGAAAATATTTTAGATGGGACACCTCATGTTATCATAGAGTCCCCACCTTGTATCATTATTATATAAAATATACACACATATGAGATTAGTAAATATAAAATCACTATTCTTGGACCTATACCATATCCTCCCACATTAGAGTTATCTTCACCCATGATGGAGAATGATCCTTCTAGAGTAAAACTATCCATGCCCATAGTGGATGATTATATCCTCACAACATAATTACCATTACTTGTTAACTTAGAGGAAATATAAATCATAAACTCTTATGCAGATTCCCAGACCACGATAAAAGATGATACAACACCCATGAACATTGATGATTATTTATGTGGTTTGAGATTCACACTAGTAGGTCCTAGCAGGTACAAAAATTATTTAAAAGCACTCATACCTTTCCATACACATGCATCACCACCAATTCATAGTGCCTGAGATCCATTCCTGAACACGCATGTGTAGTTAGAGGTAGATTCTTATTGTTACATCTAAGGATATTCACCTAGCTATCTATATTCATCCAAGTAGTACATATAACATATGACATATAATTTTATAGATATTACTAGACATAGAATTGATGGAATTACCCATAGTTTTCTACATATCCATTAGCATATTTTCACAAAAAAATGATAGACCCTTTTTCGTATTTCACAGAATTACCACACATGATATAGATACAAGCTAAACATTACAACATAAATTAAATAATTTGAAAGCTTAGAACACTATACATATTACACAACCTCCACCAATACAAGCACCATGATTGACTCTTCACTAACCTTGACATTTAAGAAATGATCCATTAACTATTTAGGAATTCATTAAGGACCAATACATCCCTAATGTTGTTATAGATGAGGATTTCTATTCAAACACATATAAATTAGCATTCTTACAAAACATATGGAATCAGGATACATAACTAAGAAAAGCTATAAATTTTTAGGGATCCATAGGACATATCACACTACCAGTTACATATGACCCTAAGGTGGCCAACACAATAATTTTTTTCATGACTATAGGCACTTACATACATTTCACACTTGGTAGTACATGGTGATAGGTAATGGATGCTACAATCTATTAGATAGATAGTGTTCAAATTTTGGTTATGAGGGACACATGGTTCATATTTTACATTATGACCCAAATGAAAATCATAGATTTTGTACATGTCCAATGATCCAATGTGGTCTACCCTAGGACTATGCATGAGGTTTATTACATAGTAGATCATCATGCTATTTGAATGCACCAAATCTAGACTATTTCAAAGGATAAGGATATACTTAATCTAATAGAATGGTATGATGATCACCAAGATGATGATTTTTTTTAGTTCGGGAAGATTTGGTATCTGACATTAGATGGCATCCCACTAAATGTTCCATTTGACTATCCACATCCTATGGATGTGCTCTTAGGTATTTAGAGTCACTACATTTAATTTCTACATAATCTCATTTATTTCCATTAGTATTTTTACATAGATTCCTATGTCTTTCTCATTGTACCTAGTTTCATTTTCATGTTGTTTGTACATAGATCATACTCAAAAAATGCAAAATATATATAATATATTCAAAATTATAAAAAAATTCAAATATTTCTTAGAAAATACAATTATATTGTATGTATTTCCATGTTTACATTGCTTCTATTTTACATGTATTACATATGATATATATGTTAGCGTAGTTAGTTTTATCATACATATATGTTTCACTTGTTCCCTTTGAGTGTTTGTATATTACTACAAGACAATGACCCTCTACATAGATCCATATTTTTTACTCTCTAACTATTGGGGGCATCAAAAACAACTTTTGATTAACTAGGATATATATTTCTATACTCCATATCATATATTTAGAAATTATTATATCTTTATATTGAGCATCTTATACTACACCAATATTTTATCAACTACTACTACTATAGACTTAGCTTATCTACATCTTTAATCTTATACATTTTTGTACCACATGATTATGCATATTTTCATATCTCGCTTTACTATTTTATATATGATTGTGTCTCTTTGCTTAAACAATTAATAGATGGAATTTTAATATGCCATTATTTTATGACTCTATGCCAATTCCATTCATTGCTTGTATGCTTTGGAAATGTGACCATTTCCTTGTGTGTGCTTCTTGATTGTACATGTGGACATTTAAATATGTTCTTCCTTATGGATCTAAGCCAACCTTGCTTACTCATTAAGTTTGTGTACATTTGAACATGCCATTGTATGTATTTCTTTCTCTGACTTAGTAACATGTGTTAATGTCCCTTGTATTGTGGCCCTTAGCCTAATTTACATACCTCATGTATCTATATGTATGTTTTCATTCATACATCATGGAAATGATACTTGACTCTTAATGTTTGTTTTCACATCTAGTTTACAATTCCATGAGGGAACTCATGCATATCCCCTTCTCTTTTGGTTCCTTGATGGACAGCCTATACCCCCAAATAATTTACTCATATTATATTTAGATTTGTTGTTATATATATCTTAATATTTTTATGAATGCTAGATATGGCATACATCATACATTTCCAACTTATGATCTATCTCTTTTAAATTACAATGTCATGTGTCAATATTATATTGGTTTATCATGAAAATATCATATATTTTCAATCTAACAAACATGATGAATATATTTTATTTTGAGGACCATTTTTACATGGATTCAAAACTATCCCTCAAAAGAGGGGGCATTCACATACGTTTATCATAGATATCAAGCCATCCTAGTGCACTAGAAACATAATTTTTAGCAGACAAACATAGGTTATATAGCTCATAATCAATAAAATATAGTGAGATAAAGTCACCCAAATAAATCCCTATTTTTTCCAAAAATAATAATTTTATACAATAGTACATTATATTGTAAGAAGTGTAATGTACTATAGTCCACACATCATGATATTAACCAATAGCCTTAAAAATAGAAGATTATGTAATTATTAAAAGGGTATAGTAGGTACAATTTAGATTTACATATTATCATTCATAGATTACCAGATATTCTTAGTGTATACTTAGTTTTTACACAAAATTACACAATTTTTCTTAGATTAGGGTCATCATGTAGGGCATGATCAATCCCCTTCCATTTCAGATATGTATAGACATAGATTACCTTAACTTAGTCTAGAATCCATATGCATAAATATAATAATTGGGGGCAATGTGTGTGTCACATTATTTTATATATGTTTGATTTTATACCAGTTATGTTATATGAAATGATAACTCCATGTCATTATATATGTTGTATAATCAAGACACCATATGCACTAGTTTTTTAGTAACATTACATCAGATTGATGCCTCATTCCATCTCTAGTGGTTGGTATTCTTGAGTTACCTAGATTCATTTTATTTCCCATGTGGACCAGAGACATTTTACATTCTTGAGTGGCCCTTGAGTTATTTTACATTTTAGACATTCTAGGTGGTTAAAATCCATCTTATATAATTTTGTGACATCACATAGTTTAAAATTTAAATTAATATACTACACATGGGTATGAAATGATGGATTCATAGCCTAATTTATTTATTAAGCCACCTACATAATAAGGTTAGACAATTCATCAGTCCAATCCAAGTTATTTATATATTATGATCTACTGAATAGGGTTGGGAAATGATGGAGTCAATGCTAGCTTGAGTTCTTCAGTAACCCACACATGGGGTGGGCAATGATGGAGTCAAGGCTAGCTTGAGTTCTTGAGTAACCCACAGATGGGGTGTGAAATGATGGAGCCAAGGATAACTTGAGTTCTTGATCCACCCATACATAGGGATTGGGCGATCCATTAGCCTAGTCAAAATTTATTCACCATTTGATCACACATGCATGATGATACCAATTTTCATTGGTTTACAGATCCCATGAGGTGTATTCATTCATTTCCTCTATCTCACATATCTTTACCTAGTTTTGTCTTTTCTTTTTGATATTTATTAAGGATTGATTCATACATATTTCATTTATAAGACAAGAAATGGAACATAGATCATAAATTCAGACCCAAATTCATGGGATTTACTTCTTAGGTATGTCTAGGTACATTTCTCTTTCCTTTATCTTAGTCAATTTTATTTTTTATATTTATATAATAAGGGGTGGGGGGAAATTTAGTCATTTAAAATGTCATTTTAATGTAATGAGTGTAACTTGAGACGGTCCTATCTTTAGCTTAGCCCTGGACCTATCTTAGGACCTCTTTTGATATTTGTTTGGTTTTTATGCATATTTATCCTATTCACAGATATAGCAAAAGCTACATTAAGCCATCATATATTCATATTAAATCATTTTCACACATTTTATCCACCTGAACAATACTTCATCTCCATAAATCTGAAACACATTGTACTATTGGTAAAAGGGGCAAGGTTATTGACCCTTAGCTTCCTTTACCCCTAATGAATATCTTTCCACTCCCCTAATCATCTTAACATCATCATAGCATCATTTTATGTCTTAATAAACATTAAAACACTATATAAAGACTACTCTCATTTATTTATCCCTTAGATGATAATTCTCATGAATAAGCTCAAAAATAACTATTAAAATTAAGGTTATAAGTCCCTCTTCATCCCTATTATTCATCCATCCATATACAAAATACTAGACCTTAGTTTCACTTAGATTTCTAGTCTCAAGTCACACTCAAAACATTTATATTGGCATTCATACTCAGGCACACTATCATCACTCTCACTTGTACCAACACTTAAATTTGGAGAAGTACATCTAGCTTAATCCCCTTTCAATCTATTAGTATGTAAGAAATTATCCACACATGGGTTGTTGAGAACACATCTCTATTATCCTACTAATTCCATATTATTTATAATTGTGTTCATCAAAACTCTTGAAATCATGGAGGCTTAGGGTTTCATAGTGAAATCATTCAAAATAAATTACATCTGATGATCTAGGCCTTAGTTACATAGGCAAAAACATCTTAAAAAAATTTGAAGGTCTTCTTGTATTTTTTTTTCTTTATCTGCATAGGCTCAATAACACTACACAAAAGTTCAATATCATAGTGTGCTATTAGCAAAGAGGGTTGTAATAGTATCCAAAGAGGGTTCTGACACCTATTTTTTATTGGTAACACTCTACCCTACTCCTACAACACTTCTAAGATTAAAAATTGTTTGTCTCAATCTTATTTTCTAATTAAGTACACCTTTTATAATTCATTATTATTTATAAAATATTTAAACATATTGATTATTATGAAAATTAGTTATTGCTGACACTATAGTATTTTATTTGTTAATTTATTATCCAGTCTTTTATCTACTTAATCTTTTTTAAAAATTTACAAATTAGTTAAATCACTTATAATAAAAAAAATTATGTATAATTATATCAATAAAGAACTAGTTGCCTAAGATACATAAATATGCAATTATTATAAAAATATCCTTAAGGTAGGGAAATAGCATACAATAGTATTTAAGGAAGGAATAAATCCATAATTCCAATTTGAGTGGGATACATCTAATATATTTCTAAAAAATAAAATAATTGACACTTGATATACTTTACAGTGATATTCAGCTCCTTTATATACAACACTAAAAATAAAAATGGATGGGTAAACACCTAATTCAAAAGTAATCCAACTCATAATTTGCTGTACTATTTCTACATCTTAATCATTTGTCCCAATATATTATAGCAATAAACTAACTAATGGGGATATTTTCCACATGTCAACATCTCCATTGAACCATATTCGTTGATAAATCATATCCATAGGTACTTAAAATTATATCCTTACTTGATGTGTTTCATCCCCAAAATATGAGAAGAAAACAAAGAATTAGCATGCTTCAAATCATTTCAAAATTATATCCATGCCATATCATCCAACCAATCATATGTGATTTTTATAAGTGCTAACATGTAAACCTTGATTTCACATTCCATTGTGTTACTTTGATTCCAATCATGATCATAGTTGAACATATTTTTTGTCCATGTATAATTATTCAACCTATGATTCCATGTTCTATATTTTAATGCACTATTATCATTACGTACATGACCATAATAGTTCTTATTTGGCTTCGATGCATATCCATTATTACTTCTCCATTGATTTCATGTGTATCTATATCGATTATTTTTTTGATACATTAAACATCCAAATTGATTTATTCATTGATGATCCCTATCATTCCTCCATTATTTTATCCTCTTCTAGTGATGTGGGTTTTTTTATGCTTCAACCTTAATATATTTTTATTATATGCTCACCTTATTAAGATTATATTCTACATCTTCCTCCTTTTCATTTGGTAGTTCCTTTGTATCTCGTGTAGGTCAAGTGTTGTTCATTACTTTTACTATTTATCCACCATCTAAATTTTCCTTATGCTCTTCTTCACCATATTTAACTTCATCCTTATGTTCCACCTTGAGATTATTTTGTGTCTTGATGAATGTAATATCCTATAAATTGATCTTATTTCTATTGTACCAATACTGCGTGAACTACTTTTGTGTATTAACATTAGTTACTATGAAATTTTATAATCAATGATATCCAAAAAACCATATATAAAGCATTAAAATATGGATGCAAAACATATTTTTCCATAGTGAGTTTTGAAACTTCAAAAATTTGAATATTTTTACCATGTACTTGATCTTTTGTGATATCCTTTACTTTAACTAATATATGTCAGAGTACATGCTTGTTGGAGAACTTATACATGTTACAAGGGTTTATGGACATAATTAACTTCTTATTTGAATGCATACATGAAATTTAAATATTAAATCATATCCCTTTTTATCTAAACTATTGGAAATCTTATTATCCATCTCTTCTTTTTCTTCACCATGATCCTCTACTAATCCTTTTACATCATCTATAGCCTCTTCCTTATAATTATTAAGTCCATGTTATTTTTCATTGACATGTTCTTATTCATTACCATTATCATCATATTTTCCTCATTTTTTTAATATTATGCATCCTATTTTTACTCTATATCCCATTGATGTAGGAAAACTTGTCCCACTTAATCCAAGAAAAAATATTTCATTCATCACCTAGTTAAACCCACCATTGCAATGTGAGATCCTTGAAAAATCATGACAAAAGTATTATATATATATATATATGAAATTATCACTCATTAAAACAGATAACCCATTCTCTAACATCAATATAATGCTATGTATTTTATTAACTCCATTATACAAACAAACTAGAGTTTGAAGAACACCAAATCTAAGAATAGAAGGTAGATATGAATATATCATTCAACTAAACTGTGAACAAACTATTTTTAAATAAGGTAGGCCTTAAAATAAATAATTAATTTAATAATATCACACTATATTGTATTAATCTTTCCAATAAATAAAATAGGACTAGTAATCTTTGGGGGAAGTGAATCCTTTGTAGAGGATACAATAGAGAACCTCTCTTCTAGGATAAAAGGAACAAAAGAAGGAAGGGGAGAAAGATAGGAATAGGGTGAAGGGTTTTAGGAAGGAGGATTAGGAATATAATCTTGGGTGGGGCAAGGGGAAAGGTTAAAATAAAAGGTTTATTCACCCAAAAAGTATTGGGGAGAGGGAAGGAATATTGAAGAAAGGACAATCTTTAAGGGAATTATTCAGGATATTATAGGTTTTGTAAATATCTGAGTCTCTTTAAAAAATAATATTTGATTCCAAACTCCATATTTATATCTGATCTTGATGGAATGAATTAAGGGTTTATCAATAGAGATGAAGACACAAAAGTGAATCTACTCTCTTAAGCTGGTAAATTGAAATTAGTTAAGAGTCGTAGAGTATTCTAGTTTATTTTATGTCCTTATTTGTTATTTTGAGAAAAATGGTGGACCAATTAGTGAGATTTTATAATAAATTCCCTTAGAGGGGGACAAAATATAGATTCGTATTTCCTCATATCTCTTAGAAAAAAACTTGTTTGCCTATAAGGAAGGGGGGATTGGGACTTAGGAGGGTGAGTTCTATAAATTAGGCTTTGCTCGATAAGTAAGGATGGAGGGTGATAAAGGAATATAACCAATGGATGAATATTATTAAAGCTAAGTATTTAAAATCTAGGGAGGGATTCTACTTTGTTACTGAAGAAGGTCCTATCAATGACCCATCTTTTTGAAAAGCTTTGATTAAAGGAAAGGAAAATCTTATGAGAGGGATAAAATGGAAAATAGGTAGAGGAAAAATAGTCAATTTTTGGAATGATATATTGATCAAATAATTCATCTTGGATCCTCTTAATATGTAATATGACTAAGTGGTTACTTCAATGAGGTTATAGGTCATAGAGTGTGTGATTAATGGTAAGAGGTTGAAGGTAGTAAAATGTGTAAGTTACTTCATAAAGAAGACTTGAAAAAATAAAAAAATATTTTCTTACAAGAGTTGAATAACCATCTCTATAATACTCACATCATCAAAATTCCCAAAAATTATGATATTATATAGATGGCCAATCCCTGTGGTTTGTTATCTATTAGATCTGGTTATCTATCTTTATGGAATCAAGAAAACATAGAAAAAAACTAGAATTTATTGTGGATAAAGAAATGAATCCCCAAAATTAATGTTTTCTTTTGGTTGGTTTCCCAAAATAAAATTCTAATGGTGGACAACTTAATGAAATGGGGAATTTTAATTCCTGATAGCTGTGTTATCTAGAAGAAGGTGGCTGAATCTTTTGAACATATCTTCCTTATATATCCTTTCACCACTTCCATTTTTCAATATTTTTTCAATTTGTATAATTCTTCTTGGGTTTTTATGGGATCCATACAAGATTTTTTCTACTAATGGGTGGCACTTTTGGACTATTCTTCTCTAAAATTTTGGTGGAACTTAGATCTCCCTCATATTTTTTGGGGAATTTAGATTTTTAGAAAATCAACCATCTTTGACAACCTAAATCCCATCGCCATTACCACTAAAAAGAGAATAATGGTTTATATCAAGGAGAATTATTTATCTTATGCTTATTCTTTTGGTGAATCCTCTTCTCCTTGATGAATATTATGATTCCTACCCAATATCAAAATTAGAGAGTTGACAGAATGAAGATAAAGTGGATCTCCCTCCAATTTTATGGTACATGATAATTTTTTATGGAAAGGTGAAAGGGAATATTGGTCTCATAGGAGGTGGAGGAGTCATCCAGGATTCTAATAGAAATTACTTGATAACAAATTTAGGACCCTTATAGATTCAAACTAATGATTTTTTAAAAGGCATGATAGCTTGGTGAGAGATTGAGCTTGCAACCAAGATGGGATTGGAAAACCTACAGGTGGAATGAGATTAAATAGATATTATTAACTATTTGAATGGATCTTCTCAATATTCTTGGTTGATTACCAACATAATGGAGGATGCCAAAACTATGCTAACATTATTGAAAGGTATGACTATAGGACATGTCTATAGGAAAGGAAATAAAATTGATGATAAGATGGAAAACTTAAGGGTCAAACGTGTCTCACTCAGAGATTGGTAAGGTGATGTGGATTTCCCTATCAATGTCATGACTATTATTTATTTTGATAAATCCCATTCTAATGTGTGATTTTAAGATCCTCATCATTAATAAATCTAATCAATGTGGGATTAGTAGATTTTTCACATGTATTTAAATCATGATATGATCATACCTCAAGGCCATACACGAGTATAAAGACTTGATTTTAATAATTATTATTAGTGGAAATCCAATTAAGGGATGTTTAGATTTGATAGCTAGTTGTTTGACTTGCAAAAAGCACAAAGAAGACAAACATCTCAATTTGGGTGGTAATCATAACCAGTTTGAACCCATATCCTATGGAGAGGTTAAATAATATTCCTACGTATAGATAAAAATGGTGAAGGGATGACTTAAGAACTTCATGGAAATGATAGTCAGCTATGGAGCAGTGATTTCTCATGACTTTGTAAGCGGATAAAAGGAAAGGGTTGTCTGAATGCATGGTTTAAAAATTGTTGTAACTTTATTAAATAATTTTTTTTTATAGGTATAGACTGTAATAGTGTTAAATAATTTAAAGACAAGAAAAGGAAAAATGAACTTTTTATCATTTTTAATATCTCTAAAAAAAACCCAAATCTTCCAATCAAAAAGGGTTTCTCAATGTTTACTTGCCAAGAAAATGGACAAACATCTACCTTTAGGTCATGAAATATATAACCTTTGAGGGGAAACATACTATTATTTTTTCCTATCATTTTCTCCTCAATAATTTCATACGCCATCCCACTAGTATTCCCTTCTTTTTGTTAAAATCCCATGAAGTATAAATCACTAATTTCAAGAGTAACCCTTTGGTAGATAACACATTAAGGTCTCATTATGTTAATGGTAAAAAGGGGGAACCTCTTTAAAGAAAATTAGTTTAATAAGCCATGCATATTCATAGTGAATAAGAGGATTCTAATAGGGATAGTGATGATTTCTCAGAACCCGATGGAGAACTCGAAGAGGGGAAGAATGATGGGTTTGGTGAAAAAAATGACTTAGGGGGCTTCCAGCTTGAAGATAGTCAAAAGGATGTTCCTATCTATATTAAAAATATTTCCACCTTGGGTCACTTTTATTTCAATTTTAATTTAAGTGACAAAATATAATAATCCATGTAAAATTTATAGATGAAGGTGGTTATCTAGAGGCTTTAGAGCTTGGAAATTTTTGATTAGTTTGACAAGTTAAAATATTTTTTAACACTTGGGGATTTTTTAATGGGAAAGGGAAAAAACTATAAATATGAAGAAGATAATTTGGGTCAATCCCCACATGGTAAATAGAACAATAAGAGTGGAGGAGGCAAATAAAAAAGGAGGGATTTAGTCTAGGGAAATGTGAAAACTAGATTCACGGGTCTTAAGAGGAAGATGGAAACCACTAAACCCTTATAGGTATCAATAATCAGCCTATAGGAATAGAAAATCATAATGAAAATACTGGGACCAAAAAATTGGCTCTCTACTTTGACTCTGAGCACACAGATTAGTAATTACTTAGTTTCTAGTTTTTGGTTGATTTTTAGGCATCAGTTTGATAGTGGATCATGATAGTGGCTAGTTTTTAAGTATTTTTAATTTGTTGGTTTTCAATTTATTGATCTTTCATGTCTATCTTTTAGGGTATTTTTTACTAGGCATGGGACCCTTAACCCATAAATTTACCTTATCTAATACTTTTTTTGAAAATATCCTAAAATTAAATCCTATAGAGAAACTTTTTCGAAAACCATACAATCATAATAAATCATAAAATATTCATTAGAACCTCAAAATTATTTAACACATTTTCCTTTACTAATTTTACATCTTCAATGATAAAATCATAGTAACTCCTGAAATTGTTGCTGATACAAAAAATTTATGAAAAAATAGCAATAAATTTCTTCAAACTAATCATAAAACCATTATTTTTTTATTGTGGCATCCTCAAATTATTTTCAAAATTAGTTAAAATATTTATTTAAAATGTTAAAATGGATTGAAAGATATAAGTAATTTCCAAAATTAGGGTTTCACCCACAGATTTTCCCAAATCTAAGCTTTGATACCACTTCTTAAGATTCACACTTATAATAAAATAATTATTTAGAATATAATGTATATCAAGTCAATACAATATATATCTATGAACTAATATTCTCAAATATGATAAAATCAACAGAATATAAAATATATATGCAATATAGATTGTATCTAGATTAAAAAATGATGGCAAAGAACACACAAAATTTACACAGTACACAAGAAATTAAAGTGAGAAAATCTAAAAGAGATAAAAAAAACTCACAAAGATGATATTCAATAATTGAAAATCTCTAAAACCCAATACAAATCCTTCCCTTCTCACTTCTTCACACAAGCCTTCAAAAAGCCCTTGTTAATATTTTCCAAATGCAAATATTAAATTCATCAAGTATATTATATATGAATAAAATAGTAGGAATAAGACCCTATTTATAATAAATGTGAGGGGAGGTGACCATTATAGCAACCAAGTCCATCCTTCCCAAGAATCATTTAAATGAATTAGTTAGTAATAAATCATAATATTTTATTATTTAGTTACATGAGGACCTTGTGTTTAATAAATAATAAATTATTATTATTGTTGTTGTTGTTGTTGTTGTTGTTGTTATTATTATTTAGTAATAAACCAAAGTATGTTAAGGGTCTAAAGTAGCTCACTTAAACATTAAATGTTCGAACACTTCTTCTTAATGCTAAGTGGGGATAAATGTCATAGTCACCTTAATACAAAAATTATATTATGTAAATAATTAAATGATTTAAAAACTTTCATCATGCGAAACATCAATTTCTGAAATAAAAGGAATTATAATCCATAAACTACTATAAATTATGTTTGGATAGCATGATCATGAGATTACATCTTATAGTTTCTTTTGAATAATCATCTAAGAATATTTGGATCCTTTTATAACATAACGACCTCCCTTAAAAGGTATGCTTTTATGTATTGGGGTACACAAATAAAACTTTCACATATAGTTTAATTAAATAAATTAAATTAAACACAAAGTTTACAATGCTTTACAATGAAAAGAAGCATAGATAATAAGAATGAACACACGGCTATTAGGAAGTGGCATTTTCAAGCACACTTCTTTTCAATGGCAACTTTGAAAGGCCTAGTATTACAAAAAATTGACAAAACTGGATAACATCAAGTAGTTTTGTGAAGATAACTATCATTTGGTCATCTTTAAGATATAAATATAGATCAATATCACCATTAAGAACTTTATCTCAGATAAAATATACAGGAATTTTAATATGTTTACTTCTTTGGTGTTGCATTTAATTTTTTGTTAGAGCTATAAAACTTTAGTTATAACAATAAAGGATGATACTCTAAGAAACATCTAAATAAAAAATTTACAACAAAATTTATATCAACATAGATGTTTTATAAGCTTACATAACATTTTTGTGTTATAATTTAGTAGAAGAGATAGAGATAATAAGTTGTTTTTACTATTCTAAGTGATAACACCTACACTAAACATAAACACATATCTAGAAGTAGATTTGAGATCTATAATATCATCAACATGATCAACATCAAAATAATCAGTTAGAATTATAAATTAAAAAATAAAATAAATCAAAACTAATTGTTCCTTTGATATAATGAATAATTCATTTAGCTAATTTTTGATGATCCAATTATGGATTTTGCATAAATTTCATTAACAACATATGAAATATCTGGCCTAGTAATGATTAAAAAATCAAACTACCAAGAATTTGTCTATATAAAGTAACGTTTTTATTTCACACATAGGTTTAGGATTAAGTTTAATATCAACTTCAATAGGAGTATAAGTAGATTTATAATCAATCATTTCAAACTTAACAAGAAGATTATGTGCATACTGATATTACAATATAATAATTAAATTTGTATCTTAAAATATAGCCATTCTTTAAAAATGATGTAAAATTTCTAAATCAATTATTTAAAATATTTGACTTAGTTTATCTTTATATTTATGAATTAAACTAGATAGATCATCAATAATCAATAAATCATCAACATATAATATAATTAGAATCAAATGATCATTTTAAACATGAATAAAGATATCATTATCTAAATAATAGTTAGCAAAACATAATTGCTTAAAAAAAATATCAATTTTAGAATACCAAACTCGAAGATCTTGATTTAAACCATACAAAAAAATTTAACTTACATACATAATGTTATCTATTAGGATCAGTGAATCTTTTAGGTTAAGTCATATAGATTTTTTCTTCTAAATAACCATTTTGAAATGCATTTTTGACATCTATTTGATGGATAACCCAAATATTTTGGGTTTTAATATCAATAAGATGTCTAGTCATACTTATTTTTGCTACAAGAATAAAGGTTTCAACATAGTCAATATTGAGTTTTTGAGTAAATTCATGAGCAACTAATCTAGTTTTAAACTTGTCAATTTTATCAATTGAATTATATTTGATCTTATGAAGCCACTTATAACTAACAATATTTATTTTAGGCAAAGTAGGGACAAGATACCAAGTCTAATTTTTAATTAAGCTATTATAATAAGTTTACATAAAAATATTTCATCTATCATCTTGAGTGGTTTTCTCATATAATTGAGGTTCACAATCATACATAATCACTAATTTATGATAAATTTTTTTAATTCTAATTAATTTTATAAGGTTATCAATATTATAAGATTCAATTAAGGGTTATGCCTATTTAGGCATTTTAACTTGAATTTGAAACTCAGGTGTTTCCTTAGACTCCAATTTATCTAAATCTAGATCAACTTCCACAAGGAAATTTATGAACTAGGAATTCACTCAAAAGAGGATGGTTAGTTTGGTTTTAGTTCCAAAAATAAAATTAAAATTAAAATAAACACAATAACATAACATCTCTAGGCCTATTTACTAAGGGAAGATTAGTTAACAAAACATGAATAGAAAACACAATTAAAAAACAAAAGAAACCTTCCTTTTATCTTCTTTAGATGCTCCAAAATGCTGGTTGTAGTGGCTTGCTCAATTTTTACTGATTATGTTTGAATCAATGAAATCTTGGTTACCTCCATCTCTCTTTAGCACCTTGGGTGAACTTGACTTGGCTTGGATCAATATTTTAGAATTATAAAACTAATTTACATGAAGCTTTGGAGTTAATTCAACATTATAACTTTGGCATAAAAGAGCATAAAATTTATGTGACAATGCCTCCTATTTATAGATTTTGGAAAATGGATAGAATCAACCTGAACCATCCATGTTAAGATTGAGATGTGTGGATAAGGATTAATCTAATTATATAATTAAAATTAATAAATAGGATCATAAATATTTGGGATCGATGGGCATTGAATAGGCATAGAAAAGCTTTGATAAGGCATGGGATGACTTGATTCAGATATTTATGGCATTTATGGTCTAGGTATGTCTTTCAAAGAAATAAGGTCACTTGATGATACAAATATTAAATATTTATTTATAAAAATAATTATTCAAAAATATTCATGTAAAATTAAATTAATTCCTTAAATTTGATTAATTACCTCTAAGCATGATTAAGCATTTTATGCACAAATTACTCAGATTGATTAGAATGTCTTGTTATCGGTCTAAAATTTGAATAGATTAAAATTGGAAGTTGGTGTCAAATACATTGGATACATTATCCTATTTAGGATGTTTTAAACATAAAATAACAAAATCACATGTCTTGTGTAAGAGATTTGATAGAATAAAATAATCTAGAGCACCTAGGTGCAAAATTGGTATTTTGACTAGAAATGATCTAATCCAAGTTAGCTAGTCCATAAATTATATTTCCAAAATTAATGATACTTTAGATAAAATAGGCACTTTAATATATAAATTTTAACTCATTTAATATGTTTTAGTGTTTTAGGCTAAATTATTCATTTTAATAGAAATTAGTCAAAAGCTTAGTTGGAAGTTATTGGTGGCCAGATTTAGGTGTCTACAGCATCCATTTCATCATGATGAATAACATGAGAATAAATTTCATAAATAGAATAACATTGATAAGGATTTACATAAGGATCACAATATTTTTAAAGAATAATAATATTAATATTCTCAATGATCTAACATTTAGAAGGATCATACATTCTTGAACCTTTTGTATTACCTCTATAACCTAGAAAAATGCAATAATAGGAAGTAGGATTGAGCTTATTTATTTTAATTTTATAAATCAAGATATAAGCATGACTACCAAAGATCTTGAGATGAGTGACATTAGGTTTCTTTTTATCCCACATTTCTAAAAGGGTAGAAAGATGCAAAGCTTTGGTAGAGACTATATTTAGAATATGCATAGGAGTATTAATAGATTCAACCCATAATAATTTTGAAACATTTATATATTATAACATTGTTCTAGCCATTTCTATGATAGTACGGTATTTACTTTCATTAATACCATTTTAATGAAGAGAATAAAGAATTTTTAACTTTCTATTTAAACCACAACTAATTTAAAAAGAATTAAAATATTTACTAACATATTCACTAGTATTATCAGTTGTTAATATATTAATAAAAAATAATATGTATTTTCAATACTAACTTTAAATTTATTGAATTTATATAACACATTAAATTTCTTTTTAATGATAAAAGATCATATCATTCTAGTGTAATCATCAATAAAAATAATAGAGTAAAAATAGTAATTAAAAGATACAACTCCAATAGGTCTTAAACATCACTATGAATCAATTCTAAAGGATGTGAAAAATTATTATTATTATTATTATTATTATTATTATTATTATTATTATTATTATTATTATTATTATTATTATTATTATTATTATTATGAAATGGGTTAGGATGTTGCTTACCATGTAAATAATCTTCACAAGTTTCAAGATGAGAAAGGATAGAAAAAATTCTAAAAATAAGATTATTTACAGACATATCATGTAAACTTCTAAAATTAACATGTCATAATTTTTCATGACATAATTAAAATTCATTATTACTATGCAATGAAATAAAACATGTAGAAGAATGAGAAAAGATATACAAATAATTCTTTCAAACACTATCAATAATCAAAGAACCAAATGATTTCTAATGGACCAACTATCTTTAAGTAATTTTACAGTGAAATTATCATTTATAAGTTGTTACAGTAAAATTATGATTTATAATTTGAGTTGAGAATGAGATAAAACATTATTTTTAAGCTTAGGTACATAAAAACATCTTTTATAATAACATTTGAAAATATTTCTTTTCCCTATTTAATGGCTTCTAAAAAATAATTATCTTAAATAAGTAAATTTTTTTAGAGATATCTATGAAATGATATAAAATATTAGATAAGCAAGTCATATGGTGAGATGCACCACTTTCTAAGATCCACTCAATTTTATTTGTAACAAATAAAATATCATATATAGTAATAACATTTGAATTTTGATTGTTATATTGATTATGGTTTTGATTTTTATGCTTGTTTTTAATACATTTCTTCTCTCTGTTATTTTTAGAATATTGATTAGTAAATCTATCTTTTTTTTAATAGCAGGTTTCCCTTCTATGACCAAATGTACTACATAAATTAAAATTTATATTAAACTTAGGTGTATGATTCTTATTACCATATTTTTTATTCTAATATTTTATTTTAGCAGAATTAAGGTTAGAGTTATGGTTTTTAGTGTTATAAGAAATATTATTTAAAGTAAAAAGTGCTTTATTAGAATTATCTTAAGAATAAAAATTGGTCATAACTTGTTCTTATTGAATTATGAGAGTAAGTAAAGTAGTAAGATTAAGAATATCTTGATTAGATTGATACTTAGAATTCAAAATTGAAAAAACAAGTTAAGCTTTTCACGAATATTTAACTGAATGATAAAATAAAGCAATTGATTTTGAATCTAATTATAATTATATCCATCTAATTGAGATGTAGTGTTTTAAATTTTATCAAGAAAATTCACAACTTTATTATCACCTTTAGTAGGTGTAGTTAGCAATTTAAAAAATAACTTAATAATATTTGAGAGATGAGTGCCCTTATGCATGAATTAAACGAGTTTTAAAGCATCACTAGGATACTTCTGATTACCAATTTAGAAAATGAATTCATCTTTAACACTTTATAAGGTAATGGACATTACTTTGTATGATTTTTGTTACAATTCATTGATAAGGTCAGAGGTCACATGTCATCCAAAATGAGATTTTCAATACCAATGACAACATTACATAACTTCTAGGCCATAAATTTGACTTTAAAATGAATTTTACATATATTACAATTATTTATATTATGCATTTAAGATATATCTAATGGAAAATGAGGTGAAACCATAATTTTCCTTTAAACAAGACAATAAACAAATGATTAAAATATTATTTTATATGAATTTTTTAAACTAATTTAAAAATAAAGTGAATTTCACATGTAACAATTCTCAATTACATAATTTATATGCTAAATAATGTACAAAAATGATTTATAATTACATAAAACTAGGTGTCAAAAGAGTTGTACTTAGAATGACCATAAAAAAATTATTATTAAAAAAATTATAAAATTAATAGTATGAATTTTCAAAATACAAAATGGACCACATAAATGTGTCTAGAAGGTTATAAAACCTAGAGATCGACTAGTTACACAACTATGTTTATCAAAATATTCACTAGATCAAAAGTCAAAACAAGTTTAGCAAGACAAATAGAGTTTTAAACACATGAAATGTTAGCACACAAAGAAAAAAATAATTTAATTCAAATTGAATTGTAAATAATTTAACCAATACAACTAAGAAGATCAAAAAAGAATGTTTTTAATGGGTTTTGAACTTGAGGTTTTCTTAGTTGTAAGTTTTGGCAAAACTAGAATTACCAACTCATCTATGAGTCTAATTAAATATTTGTATACATTAATTGATATTTAATTTTTTTAATTTGATTTTTAATAATATTAAAAATATAAATAAATATTTATTATGCATGTAAAATTACTAGTAGATAACAATTACTTTCTTTTAACTTTTATAGTAAAAGACGAAGAAAGTCGGGGGTCATAAGTCTACGTATATAATTTGATGTTTAAATAAAAAACTATTAAATAAAAAAATCTAAAATTATATAACATAAGTTACATACTTGTGTCTTCATAATGTCTCCCTTGTATAATTTTAAGAGCTTAGATCTCCTTGTAAAGATATTATATTTGCTTAAAAATTTAACAACCCTCTTCTTTTTATTTGATAAACATAGTGGACCCTCAAAATAGAATTTTTGATGAAGAAATCAATATTTTGAGTTGTCCAATTTGAAGTACGGTGCTCTTTAAAATGCTTGGGAGATATTAAAAACCTATATAATCACCCAAAAATTTTGAAATTTGTGCCAATCTTTAAAAAAAATTTAAATGAAGAAGAAATTACAAAATTAAATCTTGACTAAAAAATCCTTTTTTTGTGTTTTCTAGGCTAGTTATGACACCTCAGGCTCACATAAATTGTATTTTTGTTTGCCAAAGCTTTAAATCTTCCAAAAAAAATCTTGCCAATCATCAAATCATCTCATGGCTCTGATTCCATGATAAAATCAACATAATATAAAATATATATGCAACATAGATTGGATCTAGATGATTAAATGATGGCAAAGAGAACACAAAATTGACATAGTGTACAAGAATTAAAATTATAAAAACCTCAAAGAGGTAAAAAATCCATGAAAATGATATTCAATAATTGAAAAACTCTACACCCTAATACAAATCCTTCCCTCCTCACTTCTTCACATTAGCCTTCAAAGAACATTTATAAATATTTGCCACATGCAAATATTAAATTCACTAAGTGTATTTTACATGAATAATACAATAAGGCTAATATCCTATTTATAATAAATGTGAGGGTAGGTGACCATTGTAAACAATAGGTCCATCATTCTTGAGAATCATATAAATTAATTGGTTAATAATAAATAATACTATTTTAGTATTTATTTAAATGAATTTTTAACCTTGTGTTTAATAAATAATAAATTATTATTATTATTATTTAATAATAATAAAAAGTATGATAAGGGTCTATATTATCCCACTTATACATTAAATCTTCTAACAAAATATGCAATACATTCAAAAATAGAATAATATCATTAATGTAGGGAAACAACATCAACACTCCTTAAGGAATGATAAATCCAAAATCCACTTTGAGGGGGAAACCTCCAATATAATTTTAAAAAATATAAGAATTGACACTTAATTTATATCCTTTGAAATGATATTCATCTAATTTATAAAAGCCTCTATAACTAGTAATGGATGGGTAAACACTGAATCCCAAAGTGGGTTGACTCAATACCTAATATACTAATTCCACAAGTTACTCATTTGACTCATACAAATAACCAAGGGTGTTGTGTATCACATGTCATAATCTCCATCAACCCATTTACATGATTATATCATCTACAAAGTTACATAGCATAAGGTTCCAATATCATCCTGCTTTAATATTTTCTTAATACTACCTCTATATTGTCAACGATGTCTCCTGATGATATTAAAACTAACTAAGGTCCATAACGCCATTGACCTTGTTTTTAGAGTTATCTAATTATGTAAATCTAATCTATATGGTTAGTATTAGGGTTATTATTCAACCCTTAGATTTTGTTTTTTAATATTCCTTTTAGTACAAATAACTCATGACTAGTAAGCATCATAAGGTATTGGGGGGCAGGCGGGATTCTAAGACCCTTTCACATTTCTTTAAATTATGTTCTTGTAGGAGGCTTCATAAATATATTATTTTTATTGTACATTTGAATATATATATATATATATATATATATATATATATATATATATATATATATATATATATATATATATATATATATATATATATATATATATATATATATATTTCCTTACCAATTGAATATCATGATAAAGATGAAAAGGTTATATCTCAATGTTTATGGTTAATACATTTCAGAAGAGTTAAATCAAAACTATGTATTAACACATGGAAATATTATGTATCGACTTATAAATAATGTGGCCTTTTTCTAGAAAAACTGGAGTTAAAATATTTATGTGCAAAGCTTACTTAATGTGATCATACTCTTATGCAGAAGGATGAAAAAACAATGACACATTAAATTTTTGTTAAGTATTGACATCTAGGATCAATTATTAATTTTGGTTCATCTATCATTTTTTTTACTTTACCTTTTATATTGTATTTTTAATTATCCAAGCCTTGCTGCAGGGCACCAATCTAAGCACCTCCAAAACCCCAATAAAACCTTAGTAATAATTGTTTTTTAAACTAGTATTATTTATATGTTAGTCAAATATTATTGAATAAAAGTTTAACCGAATCAAAGAAATATACAATACATTATATAATGATATAAAACATCACAATTACTATTTCCATAAATGAGTAACATAAAAAATTCAACATCATAATGTAGTAGTTGATCTAAGAATCATTAAATATTTTAAAACATGTGCACATGCTGAAAATATTATAAACTCAATCAAAAATTAGTCATCAACTCAATTTACTTTATATAACATAGTGCCACAAGTTCAAATATAGATCAAGCCTAAAAAATGGTGTTATTACATCTACTCCTTAAACTAGTAATTGTAGATACTAGTTTGCCATATTAGACATTAATAATGTCAATTTTGATTTATATTCACCATACATGACATTTTCAAACATATGTTTATCTTAGTCATTATTATTTACACACATGATTTCTATGTGTCTAAAATTTACCTTTTATTATCAGTTACCTACAAGAGCCTCTCATTTATGTCAAACTAGCTAAATTTATTGTTTAGAGATATCCAGACTGTGAAATCTGCTTTCCTTTCTCTTTGACTCTAAATTCATGCTCAAAATAATTTTTTGAAAAAATTGACAAGAGGGTGACATTATTTACCCTCACATGAAAAGCATATTTTTTTAAAATTAAATCATTCGTATGGATCAAAAAAAATTCCTAGCATGATGCTAGCATGAAAAACAACCCAAATGATCCCATATAAATAAAAATCAAACACACACATAGTACTAACTTAACATCTATCAATCAAGAATATATACACTATTGCACATTGATAAAATCCTCCCTATTATTCTCACATTTTAAATTAGTAAACTAGAATTAGTCACCGACAATGTCTAAAACACACAAAGCTATGTCAAGAGTGAATATTATCAAGTATCAAAAGCTATATTCTATATGCATTCATATAGGAAAGGAGCATATTTTCAAGTCAACACTAAGGGAAATAATTATGTGTTGATTGACTTCAGATTATTGGACATATATATGCTTCACAAAAAAATGTACAGGTTTATACATATCAAAAGTATATCAAGTATTTTGAGGAGAAGGAGATTGATTTCTAGTGTTACACACACATTTAAGCATTAGGATCGTGCATACATAATTATTAAAATAACACACAAATGACTATTGAATCATAGAGAGATAACACAGTTATTTTTTTTAAAGATTAATTTGATAAATCAATACAAATATTTAATGGTATACGTATATAACTAGATAGATAATCAAAATGCTAAATACATACAATAAGTAAAATTTTATAATTTTTAAAATTAACAAATATGCAAAAATACTACTTTTGGAAAATCTTATAATCTTTGTTAACTATTTTATATGTATTAAAGTTAAAATAAACAAAATATATGAATGAGAATGATTAAATTAGGAATAGAATTTGAAACTACTCCTTAATAGGTCCACTCTAGCTAGAGTACAATGTAGACTATTTAAGTCCATTGACCATGAACTCATCCTAATTTAAGTCTACCAGTGATTAATAGAAAAACACAATGAAAAAATAAAATTATAGGGATAGATCAAAAGCAGGATCAGAGACTATTTCCATATAGGATCACTATAGTTTAATGTGACTGCAGGTCACTCACATATGTTGACCATGGGCTTATCAAGATTGATTGTGAAGAAAACCTTACTAGTACACACCTTATTCCTAAGCCTAATAAATAAGGTAAAATATCATGATTTAGGTCATGCCCTGTAGAATGCGTTATTTTCATTATTTTGTGTTTAAAACCCTAAGGGAGCTTTGAAAGCTTGGCAACTTACAAAAAAGAGGGGACATTATTATATTGATTTGACCTCAATGACTTCCATTGATGATTGAATACTACATACATAACCAACACTTTAGTGATTGAATTCAAGCCCATGTAGTTAGAAATTTAGATTTCATACTTGACAATGATAAATCTTGACTTATTTAGAGATGATCTAGACTTTGCTTATGGATGCTACTTTTGGATGATCTTTAATTTGAAAATAATAGGGCATATTTTCTTAAGGTGTAATATTGTGAAAGTGCTCAATATATAGTGCCAAACCAGGAATAATGAATGATATTTTATATGAATTTACATTATAACCTTTTGATACCTTCCTTTACCAAACTTACGAAACATGCATGAAGACCCAATATAATGATTTTAAATTTAGAAAGTAGCCATTATTTTGTGTGCATTGCGACTACTCTAGGTAGACAAGTGTGTACTAAGTGGACATGTGTGTACTAACACTCTTGTCCACCTTAACACAAACCTATGAAAAATTGTTGGAGAAT
This sequence comes from Torreya grandis, assembly GCA_037957365.1. Classification (NCBI taxonomy): domain Eukaryota; kingdom Viridiplantae; phylum Streptophyta; class Pinopsida; order Cupressales; family Taxaceae; genus Torreya; species Torreya grandis. The sequence continues at coordinate 171,531 of JARHVA010000570.1, read as the reverse complement.
TAAATTTTTATGGGTCACATGTTTATGTAGACATATTGATCCATATTAAATAACTTAAGGTTATTTAATTTATAAATTGAATAGCTTATTTAATAAGCATGATAACTTAAATCTAATATATTTAGTTTCATCTAAAAAGCTATAACCATATAGGGGTATAATCGTTCACTTCACTTTATAAAGGGATTGAATGAGGTGTAAATATTTATGTGAAAGTATTGAGAAGGAAGAGCATTACTCGATTCTGTAATATTTAACAATATAAAGGACTATGATATTTATTGTGGGGTTTTCACCTTTTAAATGGATTTCCCACGTTATATCTTTGTCTGAACAATATCTTTAATGTGTTGTGATTTCATTATGTTCATTGCTAGATCTCTACTACCTTAATACACTTTCAAACTATTTGAACAACACATATCTAATCTGGGAGTGTATGCCAGCATGGTATCAGAGTGGGAGGTCGTCTGATATTTTTGTAAGAATGAAAGACTCCATAGATATCAGGAAAGAAAGCATTTATTTTTTATTACCAAAAATAGAAGTAGGAAAGATTAAAACCCGACAATATGATTTTTCCTTGTGTGCTCAAGGCCTGCGCTAGCCTTATAGCTCTGCAAGAAGGCATGGAGACTCACTGCCACATTGACAGAAGTGGGTTTGAAGTGGATGTTTTGTAGACATTGTGCTAATCAATATGTATGTTAAATGCACCAAAAAATAAATTATAAAGGATGCAAGAGAAGTGTTTGAAAAAATGTATCATAGAAATGTAGCCTCTTGGACTGCAATGATTTCAGCTTACTTTAGGCATGCCCTCAATGAGGTCACCTTGTTGTGGTCTTTTCAATTACAACTAACATGTGTGCATCCTGATCAATTTAACTTCACAGCTTTGAAACATAGCAAGTAGGTACAGGAAGACATAGATATGAATTTTATGGCATACATGGGAATTTTAAGTTTTTGTTAGAAACTCAAGATAAACAAGAGTTAATTTCTCCACTCATGCAATCAGTTAGTGAACAATCAGTTATCAAACAGTTAGTTAAACTATTAAAGAAGTAGTTCACATTCAGTCAGTTAGACAAACATTTAGTTTACATGTAAAGACTAAAATTAGTCTTGAGTTTGTTTTTCTAATTTTTGTTTGGATTCAAATCTATTTAAAGACACTTGGGCATAGCATTGTAAGCAAGGAAAATTGAAGATCAATAAATTATTTTTCTTTCAAGAGATTGCTATAGTAATTGTGTTCAGTTCTTGTTTATTTATTTGAGTTCTTGTTTTTTGTATGCTCTCTTGATTCTGACAAATTGGTATCAAAGCCTGGTTAGGAAAGCAGCCAGCAAGGAGGCAACAAGAAGAAAGGAAAGTGAAGCAGTCAGGTGAAGAAAAAGTGCAGGAAGAGCCAACAGGCAGTGCAGAGACTGACATCGGCAATGTAAACTGACATCGGCCGACTCCTAGACCGACATCGGCAAAGTAAATTGACATCGGCAGTATTATTCAATCGACCGTGGTAGTGTAACTAACGTCAGCGACTGTGTGTTTAGAAACAACAACCAGAAAGCCATTCCAGCGTGAGAAATGACAGCGAACAGTAGTATTTCATAGCCTCAAATTCCCATTTTCAATGGTAAGAATTATGATTTTTGGGCAATTAAGATGAGAACTTTATTTTTCTCACAAGATGTGTGGGATTTGGTAGAGAGTGGTTTTGTAGAACCACAGGACAAGGCAGCCCATCTGGCATTAAATCAAGCACAAAAGGACCAGCTTAAGGAGAACATAAAAAGGATGAAAAAGCTTTATTTCTCATCCAACAGGCATTATATGAATCTATTTTTTCTAGAGTTGCAGTAGCAACAAGATCCAGAGAGGCATGAAAAATCTTGGAGACTACCAATAGAGGTAATACAATGGTAAAAATTGCTAAATTGCAATTGCTTAGGTGAAGTTTTAAAAATTTGCAAATGAATGAATCAAAATCCATAGACCAATTTATGGGTCAAGTGTTGAATATAGTGAATCAAATTAGATATAATGGAGAAACTATGACGGATCAGAAGATCATAGAAAAAATACTCAAGTGTTTAACCAGTAAATTTAATGCAATAGTTGTAGCTATTGAGGAAACCAAGGATTTGAAACAATTATCTGTAGATGAATTAATGGGTTCTTTGTCAACACATGAATCTAGAATGAATAGGAATAACACTTCTCTTGAGAATTCCTTCAAGTCACAGGTATCAGTTGGCAGAGGAAGAGGAAGAGCCAGGTCAAACTTCATAGGAAGAGGCAGAGGTAGAACTGGAAGGAACAATCTAGATAAAGGTGAACACAGTAATCAAAACTACAATAGTAGAGGATGTGGCAACAACCACTTCCAACACAGTTCACAGAGGTTTGATAAATCTAATACTCAATGTTATTATTGCAAGAAATATGGACATTATGCAAGTGACTACAGAATGAAACAAGGATATGTGGATAAGCAGAATGCTAATTACATAGGTGAATCTAGTTCTAATCTAGGTGAATCTAGTTCTAATCTTGGAAGCATGTTTCTCACTTATAATGTTACTCAAGAAAAGGCCAAAGATATTTGGTTCTTAGATAGTGGATGCAGTAATCATATGACAGGGAATAAAGAATTTTTTGCTAGTCTTGATGATTCTGTAAAATCAGAAGTGAAATTAGGAAATGATATCACAATAGATGTCATGGGTAAAGGTGTCATAAATGTTTTGGCCAAGAATGGTGAAAGAAGGTTTATACCTAATGTTTATTTTGTACCTAAACTAAAGCATGATCTTTTGAGTGGTGGTCAGTTAGTGTAGAAAGGTTACAGAGTATCATTTATGGATAATGTTTGAACAATATTGGACAAGTTTCCAAGTGACAGGTTGATAGGAAAAGTGGAGATGACCAAGAATCAGATGTTCCCTATTCATATTCAGTGCATTCAAGGAGAAGAGGAAGCCTACTTCAAAAACATGCAGCTAGACCAATCATGGCTATGGCACTTAAGGTATGGACATTTACATTTTGGAGGTTTAAATTTGTTACAGAAGAAAAATATGGTGAAGGGTTTACCACCAATAGAACAGCCAGGAAGTTCATGTGACAGTTGTATTTTAGCAAAACAACATAGAGAGAGCTTTCCAGTAGGAGGCTCATATAGAGCAAAAGTAATATTGGAGTTAGTCCATAGTGATTTATGTGGACCAATGCAAACTACATCATTTTGAGGTAGTACTTATTTTCTAACCTTCATTGATGACTTTAGCAGAAACACATGGATATACTTTCTCAGGAATAAGTTGAAGCCTTTGGAAAGTTTAAAGAATTCAAGGCAATGGTTGAAAAGCAGAGTGGCCATTATATCAAGGTTCTTAGATCAGATAGAAGAGGTGAATATATGTGTAATCAATTTCAATATTTTTGCAGATATCATGGCATTAAAAGGCAATTGACTACAAGGTACACACCACAGCAGAATGGTGTAGTAGAAAGAAAGAATAAAACAATCATGGAAATGGCAAGAAGCATGTTGAAAGCTAAACACTTGTCAAATGAATATTGGGCAGAAGTAGTAGCATGTACAGTGTATATTCTGAACAGAAGCCCAACAAAGAGTGTCAGAGATCGAATTCCACAAGAAGCGTGGAGTGGTAAGAAATATAGTGTATATCATTTCAAAATTTTTGGTTGTGTTGCATATTATCTTATACCATCTAAATTGAGAAGAAAGCTTGATGATAGAGGTGAGAAATGCATTTTTATTGACTATTCTGAAGAATCAAAAGCTTAGAAGTTGTATAACCCAATTTCAAAGCAAGTAATTATTAGCAGAGATGTTGAATTTAAGGAAGTAGAAGCATGGGATGGTAGCACCATCACAGTTGGAGTACCAATTCCACAGGATGAAGAAGTTTTTGAAGAACAAAATTTGCAAGGTGGACAATCCTCTCCACAAGCAGGCATAAGCACTCCAATAAGAACACCTAGGAGGTTTGAACAAGGTGAATCATCTAGTCATGCATGTCACCCTACTCCAAATTCACAAGTAAGTGATGAATCAGATCCAACTCTTGCTACTTTAAGAGCAAGATTGAAAGGTAAGAAAATGAGAAGTTTGAGTGAGATTTATAATCAAGAAGAAGAGAAATTAGATTTGGTTTCAAATTTTTCTCTTTTCACTCATGATCCTATGTATTATGAAGAAGCAGTTAATGAGGAACATTGGCTGAAAGTAATGGATGAAGAGTTGAATGCTATTGAAAGAAATCAAACATGGGATCTAACTATTTTACCTGAAGGTAAGGATTGTATTGGAGTCAAATGGGTTTATAAGACTAAATTTGATGTAGATGGAAATGTTGAAAAGCATAAGGCAAGGTTAGTAGCAAAAGGTTTTGCACAAAAATATGGAGTTCACTATAATGAAACATTTGCACCAGTTGCTAGATTGGATATTGTTAGAATGGTATTATCAATAGCTGCTCAGAATAATTGGTATGTATATCAAATGGATGTAAAATCAGCTTTTTTGAATGGTTTTCTAGATGAAGAAGTATATGTGAAATAACCCATAGGTTATGAAGTAGAAGGACATGAAGAAAAAGTTTACAGATTGAAGAAGGCTCTTTATGGTCTCAAGCAAGGACCAAGAGCATGGTATAGCAGGATTGATTTATATATGCTAAATAATGGATTCAACATAAGCAATAGTGAACCTAATTTCTACACAAAAATCAACAAAGAAGGTCAGATTTTGATTGTGTGTTTATATGTTGATGATTTGATTTTTACTAAAAATTTGTCTGTAGACACTTTTAAATCAGCAATGAAGAAAGAATTTGAAATGACAGATTTGGGATTAATGAAGTATTTTTTAGGCATAGCAATTGTACAATCAGAGAAAAAATATTTATTTGTCAAACTAAATATGCAAAGGATGTGTTAAGGAGATTTAAGATGCTAAATTGTAAACCAGCACCTACACCAGTTGCTACAGGGACTAAACTTAGCAAAGAAGATCAAGGATCTAATGTTGATTCTACAATATTCAAAAGATTAGTTGGCAGTTTGATGTATCTTACAACGATAATACCGGATATCAGTTATGGGGTTAGTTTAATCTCAAGATTCATGGAGTCACCAAAAGACTCACGTTGGCAAGTTGGAAAAAAGATATTGGGATATGTGGCAGGAACTATAGAATATGGAATTTTATATTTCACAACTAACGATTTTAGTTTGATTGGTTTTACTAATAGTGATTTTACAGGTAGCGTTGATGATAGGAAGAGTACTTCTGGACATGCCTTTCTTTTAGGGATAGGGGTGGTCACATGGGCATCCAAAAAGCAACCTATAGTGACACTTTCATCAGCTGAAGCAGAGTATGTTGCAGCCACATCAGCAGCATGTCAAGCAACTTGGATGAGAAGAATATTGAAAGATTTATTACAAGCACAGGAGTCAACACCAATCTTTTGTGATAACAAATCAGCAATCACATTATCAAAAAATCATGTGTTTCACAAGAGGAGCAAGCACATTGACACAAGATTTCACTTTATCAAAGAGTTGGTGAACAATGGAGAAATCCATCTAGAATTTTGCAGATCTGAAGATCAATTGGCAGACATATTTACAAAGGCATTACCAAAAGAGACCTTTGATTATTCAAGACAAAATTTAGGCATTGTAAATGTTAAAATTGTAAGTGGCAGAAATTAAGGGGGAGTGTTAGAAACTCAAGATGAACAAGAGCTAATTTCTCCACTCATGCAATCAATTAGTGAACAATCAGTTATCAAACAGTTAGTTAAACTGTTAAAGAAGTAGTTCACATTCAGTCAGTTTGACAAACAATTAGCTTGCATGTAAAGACTAAAATTAGTCTTGAGTTTGTTTTTCTAATTATTGTTTGGATTCAAATCTATTTAAAGATGCTTGGGTGCAGCATTGTAAGCAAGGAAAATTGAAGATCAATAAAATCTTTTTCTTTTAAGAGATTGTTGTCGCAATTGTGTTCAGTTCTTGTTTATTTGTTTGAGTTCTTGTTTTTGGTATGCTCTTTTCAATCTGACAGTTTTTCTATGTTTGCTAAAATATCGACCCACACGAGATCACAGATTTGTCCTGGTAATGCCAGGTAGTTTTTGGAAAAGACCTACAAACTCGTGTGACATCTCAGGGCAGTTTCTGGGAACAACCTAGCATTTGGGATGTTTTTGAAATATATGGCTTCCGAATCAAGACCTTGTACAACCAGGTCTAGGATTTAAATTTGTTGGGTTCGAAAAAGCTGTAGTACCCGGCGTTTCCGGAAACACAGCTTATAGTATTAATCGCTGGATAATACATTCCTGCTAGATTGCTTTATCTAAGGGCTTAGTTGATTTGTAATTCAACCAGGAAAGTATCTCGGGATCCATTGCTTCTGTCCTTGGGTCTGTGTGCACTTGAGAATCAATTACCACTAGTGTTAAGCCCCGTGAGTGCTTGCATTGACTTCTAAATTACATTATGTCATGATCGCAACCATTATGATTTGGCTGATGTGTATAATGTCTCATTTCTTCCATACTGCGACTTTATTAAACTTGTTATTATTTTCCAGTTATAGAAAAAAAATGTTTGAACTGGTATTTACAGAAGCTTATGCAAACATAAATTTGGCACAACAAGAACCTTCATATGGATTTATTTTGGCTCTTTGAAAAATTTCACTCGCCCTTATATTTCCCCGTTATTTGCATTACAGCTCTCCTCTATAAACATGGCTGCAAATTGATATCAACTCAAAAGGTTGAAGTGGCTCGATCAATAACCTGCTTCTTTGTTGTAAATGTCTCATTTCTTCCACACTGCTACTTTATTAAACTTCCTTGTTATTATTTTCCACTTATAGAAAAAAACGTTAGAACTGGTGTTTACAGAAGCTTATGCAAACATAAATTTGGCACAACAAGAACCTTCATATGGATTCATTTTGTCTCTTTGAAAAATTTCACTCGCCCTTATATTTCCCCGTTATTTGCATTTCAAAATTCCTCTATAAACATGGCTGCAAATTGATGTCAACTCAAAAGTTGATGTGGCTCGATCAATAAACTGCTTCTTTGTTTTACTCCAAAATGAATTTCCCCAATTGTCTGAAAAAAAATTCAACCAAAATTTTCAGGCAATTAATGAGTATAACACATGAAATGTTTACGCACTTGTAAGATGTACAGAGGTGAAGAAAATAAAAATATGGCATTTTGAATACCATTTAATTGTTTCTTTGTTCTCATTTGCTACAACAGAAAATTAAGGTTGGACTACTTTTGTTTGATTTTACAAATTGGCATGCACTAATGTAAACAATCCTAAGGTAGGGGTTGTACGTTTAGACCTTGTTGAGTTTTTTTTAATTGAGGTGAAAACTCTGGTATGGTCGAGGATCTGTTAGGAAACCACGCACTCTATTGTTGTAGAATGTGGTTTCTTAACAAGTGGTATTAGAGTAAGGTTACTCTTATTTTGCAGTAATTGTGTTATGGATTTGGTGTTCTTTTCTGTAGCATTAAATGATGAAACTTACGAATGCAAAGTTTGAATTGAAAAATTTTAATGGTAAGAACGACTTTGAGTTATGGAAACTCAAAACACATGATGTGTTGGTGCAATAGGATCTAAACAAAGCCTTAGATGGAAATGCAAAGAAACATATGATAATGAATGATGATGTCTGGGAAGAACTGGATACAAAAGCTCTCAGTACAATATGATTATGTTTAACAGATGAGGTTGTTTTCAACATAGATGAAGAAAAGACTACCACTGGCTTATGGATCAGATTAAAAGCCCTGTACATGACACAAATTGTAACAAATCATATTTATTTGGAGATGCAATTGTATACATTATGAATGAAAAAAGGCATGAAAATTTTTAATCACTTAAATATTTTCAATACTTTGTTATGCTAGTTGACTAGTATTTATGTGAAAGTGGATGAAGCAAACAAGGCAGTCACCTTGTTATGTACTTTGCTAGAATTTTAGGATCATATAGTAAATTCCATTAGCTTCAGTACTACTGATGAGCTTGACTATGATTCTATTGTAAGGTATTATTGGCTGAGGAGACGAGGATACAATCTTGTCTAGAGACTTTTATACCTAAAGCTATGGTTGCTAGGGGATGATATATAGAAAGAGAGAAAATATCCAAAGGCATATGTAGATCTAAATTGGAAACCAGGAAAAGTAAGGAAAAGTGTTGGCATTGTGGTAAACCAAGACATCTTAAGAAGGGTTGCTAGTAAAAAAAAGAAGGTGAAAAGAAGGAAGAATCCACCAAGGAAGTGAATTAAGTAGAAACAAGTGAAGGTATGAGTGATAAAGTTTTATCTATTTGTAATGTTTCCTCTTATCATCATGAATGGTTATTAGATTTTGATGTTACACATCATGTGTGTCTACATTGGAGTTGGTTTTATTCTTACCAAACCCTTGACGAATATTTTGTTCTATTGGGAAATAATGTTTCTTATAAGATTGAATGGATTTATAGCATTAAGATTAAAATGTTTGATGGTATAGTAAGGACTATAACATAAGTAAGATATGTACTAGAACTTTAAAAAACTTTATTTTTTTGAGTGAATTACTTTTCTAAAGTTATAAGTTCATAGGTTAAGGTGCATCTCTTATGGTGTCTAAGGGTGCCTTATTCGTAATGAAGTCTCTAAAATTTGGAAACCTTTACATATTGTAATGTAGTGTGAATATCAATCAAGAAACTATGCTATCTCAAACAATAGAATATCTTACTTGTCTATGGCATCTATGATTGAGCCACTTGAGCAAAAAAGGGTTAGAGGTACTAAAAACTTAAGATACTTATTGGTTTAAAATTTTTAGATATGGATTTATGCAAAAACTGTGTTTTTGAAAAATAAAGTAAATGGAAGTTTACTGTAGGAAGTCATGTAGGTAAAGGTATTCTTTGTTATATTCATTCTCATGTGTGTGGTCCAATCCCTATAATTTCATATGGAGGATCATTGTATTTTATTATGTTTATATATGATTACTCCATAAAAGAATGGGTCTACTGTCTAAAATGAATGTATGATGTTTTATATGTATTTAAGTTGTTTAGAGATTTAGTTCAGAAGAAGACTTATAGGTAAATCAAATGTTTAAGAACAGACAATGGAGGTGAATTCACATCCTTCAAATTTTATAACTATTTCAAAGAAGTTGTGATTGAAAGACATAAACCCACTAGCTACACACCAAAACAAAATAGGTTTACTGAATGCATGAATAGGACTCTTCTAGAGAGCAAGAAGCATGCTCAATAATGTAAATTTGGACGAGCATCTATGGGAAAAAGCATTTTTTACAACATTTTGTCAAGGAAATATCTCACCATCACTTGTAATAGACTATCAGATTTTGGAAGAGGTATTGACAAGTCATCTATGTGATTATTCAGATTTTAATTTCTTTGATTGTAATGTTTATGCACATACTAATAAGGATCAGCATTCAAATTTAGACCCAAGATCCAAAAATTGCATCTTTATTGGGTATGGTGAAGGATATAGTGTTAGGGGATATAGAATGTGGGATCATACGACCCAAAACATAATCATTAGTAGAGATGCATAGTTTTAAAAATCATCTTTTCTAAAATTAGATGCAGAAATGAAAGGAAAATAGGACCCTAAAAATTAACATGTCAAGCTTGAAATCGATCCATCTTTAGATTCTAAAAATGAGAAAATTCAACCATTTTTTGATGTTGAAGATATTGAGGATGTTGAAGATTTATGAAAACCTGAGTAAATACCTCAGTAGTCAGAATTGAGATTAGAACATGAGGAAACACCTCCACAACTAGTATGGAGATTTACATGGCTCAAACATCATCCTAGTAAGTATAGTACTAATATTTAGGTTGTTTTTATTTCTAATGATTGGGATCCTAGTTTTTGTCAAGAAGCATTGGAAGATATGGATAGTGCCAAACAAAAAATGAAAATGCAAGAGAAAATATATTGCTTGGCCAACAACAAGTCATGGGACTTAGTAGAACATCTACAAGACATAAAACCTATTGGTTGCAAATGGGTTTACAAACGAAATATAGATGTTGATGAAAATGTTGAAAGCTATAGAGATATATTGGTGGAAAAATAATTTGCACAGAAATAAGGTATTGGTTACCATGAAATATTTTCACCAGTTATTAAACTTGTTTTAATTTGATTTGTTTTAGGATGTGTGGCTTTATTTGATTTGGAGTTAAAGTAGTTAGATGTTAAAACATCAATTTTTTATGGAGATTTAGAAGAGCATATATATGGAACAACCCAAGGGTTTTGTATAAGACATCAAAAAAGGATTTGCTTGCAAGCTTAGGAAATCATTGTATGGCCTAAAATAGTCACCCAGGAAATGGTAAAAGAGGTTTGATTCCTTCATGGGGAGAAATTTTTTTGTCAAAAGTGAGTGTGATAATAATGCTTACTTCAAGTTATTGGACTATGGCTTATTTATTATATTGGCATTGTATGTTAATGATATGTTTTTAGCGAGTAAAAGGATGGCTATAATCAATAGTTTAGAGGCTTAATTAGCTAATACATTTGATATGAACGATATAAAAAAAGCAAAGCAAATATTAAGCATGGCGATACATAGAGACATGAAAAATAATAAGATTTGGTTATCACAATAGAAGTATTTGGAAAAGATACTAAATAGATTTAGTATGAAGTATGTGAGACTAGTTAGCATCCATTTTACTTCCCATTTCAAGCTTTATTTTCATATTTATGTCTTAGTAGTGATGAAGAAAAATAGTATATGTCTAATGTACCATATGCTAGTGTAGTAGGAAGTTTAATGTATGATATGGTATGTACAAGTCCAAACATTTCACGTGCAGTTGGAGTTGTCATTTGATATAGGATAAATCTAGGTAAATACCATTGGACAAAAATGAAGTGGATGTTTCAATAATTGTGAGGCATCAGTGACTATTGCATCACTTACAACAGATCAGGTGATTCATTTTATGGATATGTTGATTCTGATTTTGTAGGAGAATTTGACAAAATAAGATCAACATTTGGTTACATTTTTATATTTGTAGGTGGACCTATTAGTTGGATGTTGATGCTTCAAAAGACTATTGTTGCATCAACTATTGAGGCAGAATATGTGGCTGCCTATCATGGTTGTTAGGAGGTAATTTGGTTAAAAGGCCATTGGGTGAGTCTGAAAGAGAGAAATATAAAATAAAAATATTTTGTGATAGTTAGAGTGAAATTTATTTAGTCAGGAATCCAGCTTGTCATAATAGGACAAAGCATATTGTGGTAAAGTACCATCTTGTCAAACAAGTAATTGATGAAGAAAAAATAACACTTGAAAAGGTTCACATAGAGAAAAAATAGTGCTAATATGTTCACAAAACTAATTTTGTTACAAAATCTAAAATGGTGTTTGGCTTCTCTTGGCTTGTAAAAGAAGTGATGAGTTGGTCGGAAAGATATCAGTTGGAATTTTTTGTAAAGGTGGATATTGTTAAATATGTGACAAAAAATTTAAAATTTAGATCCTTACATAGTGTGGTTTATAGCCCACTCGTTGATGGGGGGGGGGGTTGGTGAGGGGCGGGAGGGGTGGGATGAGGCAGGCGAGGGGGGCAGTGTCGGGTGACGGGTGGTAGGAAAATGCCCTCCTCCCCCTCAACCCCACTCACCCCTACCCACTATTGTGGCAAGGGGGTGTGAGGGTGGCAACGACATCCATTGGAGCCCCTTGGTGAGGGTTTGGGAGCACCAACTACGAAGTAAATAATCAAGGAGCTAAGCCCCTATTTCTAGAAAAGGATAATTTTATCAGATTGTATTTTTAGAAGAAAAGTCCTAATGGCATTTTCACTCTATTTTTAGGATGAGGAATCCTCATTATGCTTTGTAGAATAAATGTATTTATATTTTTAGAGTTTGTATGTAATCTACACAGCAAGTTCACATGTAAGCTATTCATTTTGGAATTAATAAAGCTTGATATCTTTCATCATGAATGTTTCTTTAGATTTCTAAGATTTTATCATGTAAATCATGTATTCTGTCTCATACATGTTGAAAATTTTGTCTATTTGATTATCTCTACTATTGTGTTTTTTTTATTTTTCTATTGTTGTAGAGTGTGTGGTTCTCTAAGAAGATGTCCATCTCCTCTATACTGGAAAACTGAGATTACATCCTTAACTATCAATTTGGTGTTTTTTTTTTTTTTAATCATCCTTATTAACTTCTTCACATGAATGATTTTGGTGAAACCACATCAACTTGGTAAAATCATTTGCAAAAACTTATTTATCTATGAAAAGTCTCACTTTACCATGTAAGAAGCTCTAGTATTCCAAGCACCTCCTGGATAATGATCAAGGGAATAACTACCTATCCACCTACAACGCTATCATTGAGAAGGAATGTTGTTTATTTATTTTTGGCAAACCAATGACAAAATGATATAACCACAACATCTAATTGAAATCTGTGGCTTTGCACAACTGAAAGATATTTTGTTTTTTGATTTCACAATTATGTGTATTTATATCTTCCTACAGTTCACCTTTTTTTTATGAATTGGTTCGTCTTTGGTTTCCCAATCAAAGCTAAACTTTATCCTTTCTCCTTGTCTCGTTTGCTTTTTATTTTATATTCTAGAAACTCAAATTTATATCACCAAACATACCATGGATAATAAGCTGATAAGAGTATTGCATGCTTTTTGAATAGTTCAGATAATCGAAATGACTATCTGCTATAATATGTACTTTGAAACCTGCCTCTTGGTTAGGTCTTGTAGGATAATAAGCTAATTTTATCTCATGGATTTGTCTCTTTACTTAAGGTTCACCATATCGTAATATCTGGTCTAATTTTTATATTTTATATTACTTCTCAATATTTTTTCTAATAAAATGTGCATATTGGATCTACGATTCATCCATTTTTAGTTTAGTTTTTTTCTCTTATTGTCTATTCTTGGCTGCACCCATTGACTTCATCATTGGTCACCAATCAAACCCAGCATACTGCCAAGGAAAATACTTAGTTTCCTTCTTAGTCTTTATTATAATTACTAAATATCCTATTCTTTATTACAGATTAAAATGGTGTTTGCGGCCTGACTATTATTTTTACATAGGCTTCCACATTAATTTTTGTATATAATCTAAACCATATATGGAAATAACAATGCTCGAAGCAATGGGTATTATCTTTTATTTTTTAGTTCTGGACTATCTTGAGTTTAGCTGAATTATTGTCTTGAATGATCAGATGTTTACATTACATGTTGCATCTTGACGCACACGTCCTTAATCTTTATCATCAAATTTACTCGTAGATTTGAGCAAATGGTGATGTAACTCAATCTGGGTGGTATTTCAGGGCACAATACCCTTAGAACAGGTACCTTATCAAATTTAATTTTTACTTACTGATGCTCCAAATCTGAAACTGTAAATGCATTGGGAAACTTAGGATTTTCAATCGTGCCATTCTTTTTTCCTATTACTCTCTCAATGTAATATCGACTATAATATTTATCATGTGGGGGAGGTGCCGAAATATGCAATAAGGCATTGACTTTATCTCACCTCTAAATGATTATTTCCATTTCATCAATGAAGTCATAATATACAAAATTTCTTTCCTCATCCGACCCTTCAAATTAAAATTTCTCTCTGTATTCTTAAATGTGTTTAAAGCCAAAATTAACCATGAATAGAAAATTTGTGCTCAAACCATGGAAATCTGGCTTGAAATTTGAGTTACATTGAACCAAATTTGCGTCCAAGTAAACAAACAGGTCTTGAGGTCTATGTTATGACGACTCCATGACGTTTTTTTGGAGTGATATAATTGAGGAGTATAGTTGAGTGGGTATGTATTTTAATGTGGAAGGCATTTGTTGCACGGTTTGCTTTGTTCCCTTTGCATTTTAACTTGTAAATCCAAATTCTATACAAAGATTTGACCAGGATCATCTTCACTTCTAAGGAATTTAATACCCTTAAGTAATAAACCTTTTCCAAAAGTAATAATGATGTTGGCTTCGATGATGCAAGAGGGTTTTGTTCCAAAATAAAAACCACAAGCCTAACTATTATTATTATCTATTAAAGTGGTCACGAGGAGTGTGTAAAACCATATTAAATGGGTATTTGATTGATGACGCTTCATATATTAAAGTATAAATATTTTTTATATTTTTAATTGTGCAAATAAGTTTTGTTTCAAAATAAAAACGAGTTGTTTATTTGTTATTAAAGTATAATTTCATGTTAATATTATTTACTAAAATGATTACCAAGAGTATGTAAAGCCATATTAAATGCGTATTTGATTGATGATGCTTCATATATTGAAGTTAATTTTTTTTATATTTTTAAATATTTATTAGGAGTATCATTCCTCCTAAATTTTAAAACACTCAAATTGAATTTCTCATATTTTTTGTATTTTCAAGGATTTGAATTTTTTAGTAGGGGTGACAACACATTTCATCATTATTGTTATTAATTTTTGATATCTGAGGTATCCTGCTCAACTTAGTCAGCATTAACATTGATGAGAACCTAATTTCATATTGCACACAACGACGCATGGATATAAGGCGAGTCCTACAGACTAATCCATGGGCATCACACCTACCCATAAACCTCAGCACTAGCAATTTATTTGGATGGGATTTGAAACATGGTGTGGCCAATGAAAACCATCTAACCCACCCAACTAGTCTAACCCATGTGACTACACTTCATCATTATTTACAAATGTCTTGTTGGGCAAATTAATTGTGTAGTTTTTAGATTTTTTGTCTAATTTTATGTGTTGGACTTTGATGGATAAATATTCCCGTTGTTCAATCACTTGGAGAATTTGACCCAGTGGAGAATTGATAGTGATCAAGTCCCAATTTTGAAAAACTAGTCAAGCCCTTGATTTGGAGAGCTTTATAGTCAAAATGTCATGAATGACGAATAATACCTAATTATTTTTTCCTAAATTTATAAGTGTGGGATAAGGTTAACAAATATAATATTATAAACACAAGGGTGATAAACTAATATATAATATGTTAATTAATTGCAAACTTAGATAAATGAATACTCTAAATTATAAAATTGAGATAGACTACATATATAAATTACCAAATTTTAAATAAGTTTAATTAATTTTAATAATACATAGAAATGATAATTAACTTAGTTTAATGTGAACAAGTAGATATGGGTTGGACATTATTAGAAGTGTGTAGGATCATGATTCTGAGACAACAATCATATGTTTTTATAGCCACGAATGCTACTATTCATGTTATTATCCATGATGTGATGATATTATATAGTACAAAATATGTGTTGGACTTTGATGTGAAAAAAATCATTCTTTGGGGTTATCTTTCACCATTTTACTAATGTATTCAATCTAGAACACATTTTGTATATATTTGATTGTTAATTTTAAACCCTTGCTCTTGACCATTCTTCACACTTGGGATGTGTTTTCCAAAAATTAGTTAGTGGGATCATGGTGTTAAGATAACATCAAATTCCCCTATATCATTAAGTGTTTCCTACATATTCAACACTCCATAGAGAGCATCAAACTTATGTAGTTATCCCCTATGTGTGGGAGTGTGTGTGAGAAATCATTTAATATGATATGTGTATATAGATGCAATAGTTTAGATTCTCAATTAAAAAATACTTACGATGAAATTTTTTGATACTTCATACCTTTTGTATGACTAATCCTTTGACTGATTAAGAAATAGGGATGACTGTGGTAGAACAAATCAGTTGTTTGATTGATTAAATGATCTTTACTAGGTGTTTTATTGGTATTTTATAAATGAATAATTAGAAGGCTTAGAATTTTATTTATACCACACCTTTTGAAAATATCTCACCATAAGGTTCAATAAGACAAATAATTTAACCCATATTTTCTAATAGTTCTCAATTTAGATGAATTTTGAGGATTAGACACTAAATAAGGATATGGACACTAACATCAATGCAAGTATCCCTTTGTTTTCATCTTTATCGATAAGAAGAGAAATAGATAAAGATATGTAAATGATAGTGAAGGATATATATTAAGTTTTGATATTTCTATAGTATAAAAAAGATCTAGGTCTTTAGAATGATTATTTTTAGGCTATAAGATAAGCAATTATGCACAATGTGATGGTAGATGAGAGCTTTTTGACATTGCAAAGGTACAAAACTAAATGGTATATCCCTAATTGGTATTTATGAAATTTATAATAATAAGATGCTATAAATATTCAATTTTAGTATTTATACCAATGTACTAATCTAAAAAAATGGAACCATGATGTGTTCAATAAAACTGATGCTACGGCTATTGAGTATCATAAGACTAAAATGTACATCACCTGTAGTATAAGTTGAAATCACAAAATGGATTTATTAGATGTAATGCTAAGAAAATTGAGTTTCACTAGACTCTAATGTGCATTACTCATAAAAGATTCAAATCACATCATTGTATATGGATATATATTCTATTAATATGATCAAAAGAAGATGAACAATATTCATGTCCCCATCATGACCACATTTATCATATATTTTCATTGAAATAAATAGTATTGTATTTGAAATTATATATTTTAACTTTGAAAATATGTGCATGAACAAGTGCCATCCCTTTAAAACTTTTAAATTTGAATATGAGTGAGTGTTAATAAGCATCATGGCATCCAAATATTTTTCAAAGTGGTGTAAAATTCCATGCACCGATATGCTTAATTGTAAATATATTTTCATCATGTCACTTTAGTATTTTAACTATTTCTTAATATGCCCATGCATATGCATTTAAGTCGATGTAAATATGTAATTTGAGTTTTTAAAAGAATGAGTCTATATGCATGTCATATGCACCCATAATATATATCAACGTTCCAAAAATAATTCATGTGTTTGACTTATTATTTACTTTATTATGTATTCTACTTATTTTATATCTTTGACATTTATACTCTATGTATTTGACCCTTGTACTCTATCCAAAATCTTATTTTTTGTATTTATTAAGGCTTGTAGCTCTAAAACATGCCCATTGTGCTTCTCCTATTTTGAGAGGAGGGATGTACCTTGTAACTCACTCATCTGAAAAAAAGAGTTAATTTTATCATATGATAAAGATATAATCATGTAGTATCTATACCATTGAGTGAGGATTATGCCATGATATAAATGTGATTGTCATTTAGGTATGTATGTAACATATTCAATGTGAAGCATACAAGATCCATTTATAAATAGATGTAGAAATAAAGCATTTAAAAAGTAATAATATCTAAATTAGAATACATAGTAAAACTATGTGATATGTATCATGGTAAAACAAAATACACCATAACATAGCCTCATATTGGGATAATAAATAAAATGGGTCTAGGTCCCATTTTGGGATAATGAATTAAAATAACTAATTATTTAACGAGACCAAATGCATTAATGTCATAAGAACTCATTTTTAAAGTCCAATTCATCATCACTTTTAAAATAAATTCTCATTATTAAATGCAATAGAAGTTTGAACTAGTCAAATAGTCAACATGCATTTAAAAACATTGTAAGAAATCTATTTGCGTGAAATGGTTGCATATTGACACATAAATAAAATTTATTAAATTTTTTCATCAACTTTATTTGGAAATAATGGTTGCATGTTGATTCATCCACTTTTTAAAGTTAGTTTATGAGTTTTTTTCGAAAAAAAGTTTTATGCAAACCGATTATAATTTAAACGGTTTTATAGTGTATTTTTATGGATGCATTTCCAAAATACAATGGAAATTATAAAAAATTGTACTCACAAAATAATTTTGAAATTAATCTATAAATTATAATTTATATCACCTTAGTTGGCATTGTATTATTGGTGCAATGTTTAAAACAAGAGTGTAAGGAATATAAACAATTAATACAATAGTCATCTACCAAGTTAAATATGTTGAAGTACCTCCTAATATAAATTTAATCAACTCACTAGTCATCAAACATGGGGAAATTTATCAACTTATTAAAATAGAAAAACAAGAACAACAAGCACAACACATAATTCCATAAGATAAGGCAAAAGGTAACACGCAAAGGACATTAAAAATGGTACAAAAAAGTGACATATTCAAATGTAGAAGTGACATGGAAATTTTAAAATGTTACACATACCAAGCACAAAATTCAATAAATTTAAAAACTAGGTCAAAGGCCCACACATAATAAGAAACCAATGTCTAGTCTATCATCCAAGAAAGTAAACAACATTGAAGGAAAACAAAATTAGTGAAAACTAGTATATTCCATCCATATGTATCAATGTCATATTATATAAAATTATCCCATCCATTAGGATAATGAAAAATATGATAAAAGAGTAAGACACTTTTAAGATGTGTATCTTGACATGGTTAAGAGGTATAGATACATATAACCCTAGAATAAAATAACCTATATAATTAGATGACCCCAACTTAGGCATGGCCATAATGTAAAAGTGAATCAAACATTTTTGAATCCATGTATACTATATGTCTTGCATCACACTTGTATACCTCATAAATATCATATTTTTGAAAAATAATTATTGTTTACATTAATATGTGATAAATAACATCTATGAAGAAGTAAGACATAAACATTTTTCATGCAGTCCTATTTTTATTTTTAAATATTTGGATTGATTTTATATTTTTGAAATATTTGATTATTTTATTTTGTTTAATATTTTTAATTTTTTTTAAATTTGATAGGTTTTAAAGGAATCTACCATATTATCACATCAATTTGAGAACCATAGTGCATGTTTGGATCATGTATTGTGATAGTTAACTTCTATTGGTGAAAATTACTACATATAGATGAATATTAAATTTAAAATGCATTAGGTGTTCTAAGAAGATTTTTTGATCACTTCTCATAAATATATTTTTTAGTATATGTAACTTGAGAATGTTCAAGAATTGTTTGAGTGTTTTTTGTGGTTGGAGAATGTCTTGATGCATGTGTTTGCTATGGAACATGTTTAAATATTTTAGCACTTCCTTATGAGTAACTATAAAATATTTATATTTAATTTAAGATTAATTAACTCTTTGAGATTAATTTTTTTTGTTTCGAATGGTATACCACTCTCCTTAGAATTGACTATATATAAATATTTTATATAGGTGAAGTAACTAATTTTACACTACGCTCTTGACTAGGAGACATATTTTTTTTAATAGGATCTTTAATAGGTGTGATAACCAATTTAATTTGTGGTGTGGGAGGAGAAAGAGTTACCATTGAATATATGGATTATTCATATAAAATGATTTAAACTTTGAAAACTTGATTATAATGTATGTATCTAGGTCATCTATGTATTTTAGATGGTATTGCTTATAAATTATGTATCGAAGGGCATCCTAATAACATATTATAAGCCTATATTATTTATAAAACTAGAAATCAAGTAGCCATTATTCATAAATACCCATGAATATGTAGTTTTATATTCCCAATAGTATTTTATGTATGTCCATTGAATGATTTAAATATTCTTGATGTAGATTTTAAATCTTGCTTTATGTATCTAGGACTAAGAACTAATGTCATTGTATGTGCATTTTCACCTGACCCATTTTCAATCATGAAACTCTGTATAGGTTTTATGTGGATGAAATATATAATAAATATTTCATTCCTATCATAATCATCATCATTTATTTCACTGCCATCAAGTGTGATCACAAGATATGGTATTGATGTTCTTATAAATATATCAATAATTTCATTTATTGGATGCCCATATGTCGAAGGAATATGATGCAAATTGTTCACATAATTTACTCTTATCTATATTATCTATAGTAACATGATTTTAAAATGTATTACTAAATATTTTTATTTTTACATTACTATTTTTCTATGGTTTCATGTTTTATCAAAATAGTGGATTAAGTGAGTTTTAATCCTAATTAGACAACGTGGTGTGTAAAATCCAAATATTATAAATATTTAATAAAAAACATAAAATATTTTTTAATTTTATAAATTTATAACTATGCTAAAAAGATAAGGTATAAAATACATATAATTAAGATATAAAATGTGTAGGATTGTAAATAAAATTGTAAGACTATATGTGTGACTATATGATATCACTATGAATCACGAACATGGCTTCACTTAAATATGGGATAAGGAATATGGAATTAGATAAGTTCATACTATGATGATGTCTTTAGGGTGTGATTATGCCTTTTAAATTTCTTTTAGTATGTGAAATTATGAACTTGTTCACCTTCACCTATTGATTTTGTGTGTATGTGATTAGATTGGTATGATTCTCCTTCTTCTTCACTTGAAACCCTAGCTCAATAGATCATGAGTAAAAAATGAAATAAATGGGTTATCAGTTCAATATATGTATAGATTAAACATGCCCTACATGGACAAATTAATACATATAAATACCCTGAGTGAGGAATAATATCCATGTAGTTTACCCATGTTATAACCATGTGTGTGAAAAACTAGTCTAATTCTATATGTTGGCACAATATTGGTGTCCTCAAGTGCTTAATTTTATTTTTATGATCTTGTAATTATATTAAAAACTAGCTACATGCTAATAGGACTATGTGGAATAAATTCTAGTAATAATAGATGCTTTCCTCCTAATGTGTAGTTATATGTTCTAGTGTTTTTCAATCATATGAGGATCTAGTGAACAAATGGATTGAAATGTATCTTTATAGTCATACTTTTTAATACATAATATGGGGCTTGTGATATGTGAAGGATGATCCATTGGGTGAATTTTAAGTTAAATAACTAGATTTTATTTTATGGGAGAACGCAAATGGAATATTCATACACTATTGATGAGCACATTTGTCTAAAAAAAGTAGCCTTGTCTGATAATCAAATATATTTGAGGTATAAGTTTAAAATAATTAAATGGTAAGCTTGGGTTGTTGGGAAAGAGAAATAAGGACATTTTATGATAATTAGTTTCATTGAGGAATGGGTCATATTCATATAAGTGAAGGAATAATGATGAAAAAAGTGTTAAAATGTTCATGAATTGTGTATGAGTGGTCAAAAAGTAAAAAAAATTATCAATAAATGTTAATTTATGTGTATACATTCCCCCCATTTTATTCTATTAATGTATCAAATCAAAACCATTATAATAGAAAGCATAAAGTTATATATGATATTACATATGAAGAACAATCTCAAAATTAATACACATATTAAACTATGCTTCATGGCAATAAAACATGTATGAATCAATACTTAAGACAAAAAATTGAAAGTAAAGAAAAGAAACTTATATATCAAATAATAAGGAATGAATACACTTAATTTTGTACTTAAACTATTATGTTTGTTTGGTGCAAAACTAGTGACTGTGGAGGGTAGGACCCTTATATATTTATTCTTTATTTAAACACTTAAATTTTATTATTCATTCCCAAATCCTCATTGATAGTAGAGTGTTATTAATAACTAAAGGTGTGCTTAAATCCATCATTGCTTAATCAAATTATTAAATTAGTTTAGAATCCTTATATGAATTCAACGTATCATTTTGGTTTTAAAAGGGCACAAAAGTGTGAATAAGTAGATAAAAAATTAAATAGATTCATTTATTGTGTAAAATTGAGACAAAATAGTTGTAAAACTAGTGAAAAAATATCATAATATGAGTCTAGTGTATACAACATAGAGAATGACATCAGTTTCTATTAATTATATAGAACTAGTTCAAAACATAACAAGGAGGTGGTCATGTGTCACATACATTCCCTCAAATTGATATTTGGGTGTATACATATTATGAAATTGAGTAATATCATTTGATTTTATAAGCCATATATATTTCAAAACAATGGATCACATGTTGTTCATGATGCCTCCAATCTAGTCAAAATCTGAGACCATAGTGATCCTTCATCTAAAATTATATTGTATTTATATTAAAAACTATTATGTAACTACCTATGAATATGAAAAATTATAAAAAATACATTTTTCTTATTATTTTGATAACAACACAATTTTTTGAAATGGTCAACATGTGCTCTTGTTTGAATGGGGTGTTCTTGTCTAAAAATTATTTATGGGTAATATGTGGGTACGTCCTATAAATAATTGAGTAAAACATACCTTTCCATATTTTTAAAGTGTAATATTTTAACTTACTCTATAAGACAAGCCACTATGTATACCAATATGTTTTATAAAATTATTGATTTAAGTGAGTTATAATACTAATCAGACAAATTAATCTGTAGAACCCATATTCTACAAATATGAAAATAATCAAACAAATTGATTTGAAACTTGATAAATTTATAAATATGATAAAAAGGTAAATATAAATTAAATGAAACTTAATTATAAATCAGATGTAGGATTTCAAGTGTAACTATAATACCTACTATGTGATTTTATGATAATGTTGTGAATAAGGAATAAATCTTCACTTGATTCTAGGACAAGGTTGTTAGAATTAGATATGAGTGTCCTGCACTGGTGTCATTAAGGTGTGTCAGTGTCTACTAGTATTTTCATAATATGTGAAAGTTTGGACATATACACCTTCACCTATTGATTCTATATTGTGATTACATTGGTGTGATTCATTATTGAATCCATTATATGAATTCTTCTTCATTTGGAACCCTACCTCATCAGGTCACAAGGGTAAAATATAATGAATGGAAAAATAGGGTTAGAGGTTAAATTTGACCTTAGCACCCCTTGTTTTGATCACTACCTACATAAAAATAATCTAAATAAGAATCAAACTTCATGTATTTCTTCCATTCTATGGTGATATTGTGAAATACTAGTGTTATAACATATATGTTGGTGCAATCTTGGTGTGATCAAGTGTTTTCATAATGACCTACAATAATCACAAGGATAATAAGGTTATATGGAATTGGATTTAGGAATAATAGATGCTTTCATCTCAATGTACTATTATATATTATGGTGATTTTCTATCATATAAAATTCTAGTGAATAAATGGTTTGAAAATATGACTTTATAGTGATCATTTTGGAATTAATTTAGATGGGGCTTGGGTGAATTTCAAATTTTTTAAGTCGTCATTATTTGGTAGGAGGATATATCTAGTAGGTTTGCATAGTAGCAATGAGAAAGATAGTCCTAAAGGAGCATCCTTGTTTGAGGAGTAAAGATAGCTAAGCTAAAAGTGTGGAGAAGTCAAAGAGTAATGTGGATATATTTTGAATGATAAGTAGGGACACATTATCATCATTAGTTTTTTATAGGAATAGGACATACACATAAAAAGTCAATGAATAATGATCAAAATTCCATTAAAATAGGAATGAACTAAGTGAGTATATAGAGTGGTCATAAGTGTATTGTGTTATAAATAAATGTTAAATTATGTTTCTTCATTGTGTTACTAATTTGATAGTATTATCATTGAAAAAATCTTGTATTTTATGTCATATCTTTATTTTTTTAATATAATTCCCAATACATTTGTGTTACTCATAACATGAATTACTATTTAATCCCTTAGGTTAAGGTTTGGTCATTTCAAGCTCATACGGACAAGTTAGAGATATGAGATTACAATAAAGTTATTTTCATAAAAATAAATGAGGAGGCTATGGTAACATTGAAAATTATTTCCTTGATGGAGTTATCAATTTAATTTTGTTTATTATTTATGTATCTACATTGACTATTATTTTTTATTTATTTTTTCTTTTATTATAGTTGATGTTGTAGTTTTTTTCTTTGAAACTTGATATTTTAAGTAAATGGAGCATTTGGTGAAAAAATTAACTTGTTCAAATCTATGAGATAAACTTATCTTTTTTTGAATATATGGCATAACTCATAAAAGGGTTTTAATTAATCAAATATGATCAATTCATGGAGTGGTACTATCAATCTTTTTGTGAAGATACATTTTAATTTATTATTTTCCATACAATTTCTTATTTTATCTAGTACAATTTTGTACTCGATAACATATTCACTTATTGTCTCACTTGACCCTCGTTTGAGTTTATAAATTTGTGCATAATATATATTTTCACATATGTTTATAGAGAATTATGATATAATTTGATCTTTCAAATGGCCAAATTTCTAAAATATTAAAGTGGAAGATCATATAACCATCATAAAGCATAGTTTTGAGGTTTGTTACAAATATCATTGTTATTAAGTTCTCATTGTAATCACACTCCAATCATGTTGCATGGAATGATTCAATATATTTCTCAGGATCACGTTTTACCTCATAAAGTAGTAGACTAGGAACTAAAAAACATGCTAGTAATGAGTAATAGGCTATTTTAGGTACTAAAGGATTGAATTTTTTTTGTGACTAGGATGAATGACAAGCTATAGAGACACCTTTATATGGTTGAAACACTTTAACATTTAAGGTTATGATATATTTTTAATTATGTGAGGTTGGTGATGGGCCATGCATAATAATCTAACGTGATGTGTATATTTCCCTTGTAAAAATATCCATACTTATTTGTTTAAATCCTTTTGATGCCCCAATACCTAGGGATGTTGTCATATATGTAATTGTAGGTGTTGATATAATAATATAATCAATAGTATTAACTCACAAAGTTTAAGTAAAATTAGAATCTTGAGTTTATTTATTCTCGTAATCTCTTTTAATATATATAAATGTGTCAATCTTGTGTGGGTTGGCTCATTCGTCATGATAAGTACATTAAATAGCATGTGTGGTATGCCCTAAATAATTTTGATTATATATAGGTTCTTTTCATAGGTCATGCCTAATGTTATAAACTATTTTGCTTAAAGTTATTGTAATATAGGAGCATTATTGCAACCATGTTAATTGTGTAAGACTTGGGATTGTACATTATGTATTTTAAGATTGTTATGATATTTGAATCTAAGTGAGATAAATATATAATGAATATAAATAATGGTTTGAAAATTAAAATATAATTTAATATTAAACATAAAATTTTAAATAAAAATTCATTCATTATTACCATGATTTAAATTTGAAACTTCAAAATTTTCAACAAAGATTACAGGTCTAACTAGTTAGTGCATGTTTACTTTGTAGGCTCTCAGATATACTGATCCTAATCATAATAAATTAAAAATAAATAAAAAATCACTAAATAAGGAAGATTAAACTATATCATATCCACACTATTCCATCTCTAATGTGAATTGATAGTAACATCCTAGGACTAACTACTTACCAATGCCCTGCAAAAATAAACACTCAAAGGCTTCTTATGTCTATAAAATAAAACCCTAGGAATTTATGATATACCATGTGGTACATGGGAATGAAAATACATATATATATTTTTATAATGGATTGAGTACTGGGGTAGTATCCTTCACACCACAAATCAAGTAAACAAAAGACTTATTTTCCTAGAATGACAACTCTTATAATTTATACAACTATCAAAGCAAATGATAAGAAAATATTTATGTGCAAAGGAAACAATAAAAATTGCGATCCCATAGGTCAAAGGTAAATCCTAGAGTAATTCTCAATCAAATATAATAAAGGATGATCATATTTATCCCTAGTGTCTGCAAATCAAGAATTTAGTTAATATCCTAGAAAAAAAATTGAAAATGAAATAAATGCATAGCAAAATGTATGGATTCTTCAATATATTTTACCATATTTTTTATAAAATAATTAAATGTTATAATTATTAAAATTATAAACATAGATATATAATCATAATGCTAAATAGATATAATAAGTAATAATATTGATTTAGGAAATTGACAAAAGTAGAAACCTACTATTCTGGGGAAATGCCTAGAAGAAATATACGTAGTTAAAACAAAAAACTCTATTGACTTTTTTGGTTGTGTATAAATGGAAACCAATAAAAATTTTAACTATGAACTCTTAGGACCACAAATAGGCTTTTAAATCTTTCCTAGACAAATTTGTCCTAGGTAGATTGCAATATAGACTATTCAATCCCAATGACCATGGCCATGTCCTAGTTGACTATGACTAGTGACTGACAGAGTAAGACAAAAAAAATAAGATTTTAATAGTGACAAATCTAAATCAAGCTTAGATATTATTTTTATAAATACCGCTATAGGTGGATGGTATTGTAATTCACTCCATATAATTACCAATAAATTTTCCTAATCAAGTGTAATGAAAGAATGATTGTTTCACCTCATATGCTTAATTTTCCTAAATAAGCTAAAATATCATGATTCATGTTGTGTCATATAGAATTAAATGTTTTAATTATTTTTTTATTAAAAATACATAGTTCACTTTGAAATTTTTGAAACATGTAAGGAATATGGGGGTGTAAAGATTTAAGGTGACTTCAATCACCCCCTTGATGATTGATCACTACCTATGTATCCAATACTCCAAGGATGGAGATCAGGGCCATATAGTTCTCCAACCTAGAGTGATTTTCCAAATTTTATCCTTTAATATGTTTAGTAAACTATACGTATGGATTTTATAATTTAAAATAATAGTTCTTGACTTAATTTGAGATGCTTTAGACTTCACTTATGGCTTTTCCTTACGAATGATCTTTAATTTGGAAAAAAAAAGTCAGATGTGATTGGTGAGTAGTAGTGTGCAAGTGATCAATAGATAGTTATAAGAAAGGAATAATAAATGACATTTGATGTGTATTTATAGGAGATAATTTTGGTAATTTAATATATTATACCTTATGAAACATGTTGTAATATGGTCTACCTTATAAAATTTAGACACTAGAAGTTGTTAGGTGCCGAATATAACCATTCTAGTTAAAAATGAATCCAATAATTCTACAATCTGCCTAGTGTGGAACTATCCAGAAATATAAAGGATACCTTTCCTATGTTTGAGATAGTAAAATTATGATATTAGTTAGTTTGAATGTTTAAATTTGAAAATTATATATCCTAGTGACAATAAAAAGATAGTCAATCCCACATATAGATAAGTGGATTAAAGGAATGGAGAGTAATATTCATGTATTTTGATTAAAGTCATGTGGTCTAGCATGTGTCCATGATTATTATTTTTAATTAAATATTATCATACTTATGTGTCTATTTCAGTAATGTTGATAGTTTCACCCCAAGATGACAATAGTGACCCTATGTGCAAAGATAATTAGTTTTAGATCAAATCTAATCTAAGCATACTTTGAGCCCAATTCTAATGTTAAAAGTTAGTCATAATTTTTCCTTAAACTAATACATCTAAGTATATTTTTAATTTTGTAATTTATATACTTAACACATGCCATTCATCAAATCAATTTCAATTTTTATATTTATTTTCATGCATAACTATTATATCTTATAATTAGAATTAAATTTACGTTTATATCTTAATTAGGCTTGTATAATTAAAATTACATTCAAAAATATTAGTGAACCCATATATTGTACATAACTATAAAAAATCCTAAGTCCCTTCAGGGTTTCCTTATTTTGTCTTTATCATTTAGTTTTTTTTAACTTATATTTGTTTTCAAATATTATATCTAATACCCTCATCTTAAGTGGCCAAATATTAGTGTTTCCCATCTATGAAAGCCTAAATTTATATGTTTTCCTTCATATTAATAGTAGACCTCTCATTGGTTACTCTTTATTTTTGAGGTTTTATTATATTCAAAATGAATAAACAATCTAAAACCTCTAATATCATGTGTATTTTACATGATCTAGTCATTTCATACCTTACACTTATGATATTCAATACACTAATTATTAAACTTATGTGATTAATAATTATAATTATATATAGGAAGAATAAAATTATGAAGGAATTCATTGTGACAATGAATATCAAAAGGATTGGCACAAAAGTGAAGAAAATAATGAAGATACTATAGCAAAAAAAAGTTCTAAAATATTAGAACCTATTTCCCATGCTTTTTATTTATACTCTTCTACTAATCACAGACTGGATCAAGAGGGAAATGATGATGCATTATTTCATGTTTCTACCATTTTGATTGAATAATAAAATACAATATCACCATGCATATATGATGTATGTTTAGATTCTCATGATGTTATACCTTACAATAATATATCTACATTATGAGATCATACTTTTACTAACATAAAAAATGTATAAATTGATTTTCTTAAATAATATCTACTTAGGAGATAGTTTTCCATAGTGATTTTCTAAATTAATTCATCTCATTATATTTTACAAAATGTCTCTTTTCAAATAATGCATGAAAAATAATTTTTTATTAAAAATTAATTTTATAATTCTTCTCTTCATATGAATATGGAAAATGATACAAAATAATCTAATATTTTATCCTTCAATAAAATTTGAAAATTATGAAAATGAGTTTGATATTTCTTTCTCCTACGTTTAAAAATAATGTGAAAGATCTCATTCATCCTATAAAAATAAATGTGGATATATTTTATTACATGAGTATTCTATTGAAACAAAATATGATTTATCATTATATTACATGATTCCATAGTATGTAATTAGGGTTATCTAGAATTAAATTATAAACAATGCATTGATATTGGTAACAAATCTATTATACGTATGTTTATACTAAATAGTGAGTTAAAAATAATAAAATAACCTTCCTAAACTACTAATATTCCTACTACCCACATAATTTCTATGATGCATGTCATAGGTGACCTCTAAAATAGAAATAAATCTCTTACAATATAATATAGATTAGTTAATTCTAATATGAATGGAAAACTCATTTAATCAACTTATCATGTGAATTAAATTGAAATTTACTTAACCCCAAAAAAAAACATGCCTAAATTTAAATTTTTTGATGGCAATGGATATCCTTTTATTAATTTAACTTAATATACACTATATTTTTAAAAATGTTTTAATGACAAATGAATAATAATAGAAACATTTCATGAGAGTTTATAAAGTGATTCTTTAGATTTTTTCTATAGCCTCCCTAGTGGCTCATTTCCTTATTTTATCAAACTATAAGAATATTTATTATCCAAATTTAATAAGCAAGAGGTTAAATAATTCACATTAAAACATATACAATGTCTAAATTAATGTCATGGTGAGATTATTTAAGAATATATTAACCTTAGGGTTTATAAAAGCACATTGCCTATACTAAGGATATTATATCTCCACTTAAGGAAACATCAATCTATAATTCCTATCCATATTTTGACATACTCTACATGGATATTTTAAATTATTCATTTGATTTCAATTATGATTCTTATAGGGGATCAAACTCTAGTGGGTAATCACCATCTTCACCTAATAGTAAATTCGATCATGAGGAAGTTATGGACAATAAAATTAATCATATAATGAAAAAGAGGAAAATTTAAAATGTTATCATAAATAAGAAGGTTAACCAAAGGTGTTACGTACTACAAGTCTAGTTAATGTCTTAAATAAAAGGGAAGAATAAAAGGACATAGGATACAATACCAAAGTTACCATGAATTCACCTACTATAATTAAGGGTCAAAGGATCAAGATTAATAGTTTTAGAGATAGATCTAATGAAATTTATAGACATTAATTGATAATAATGTAACTAATTTTACTCCTAATTACTAACACCATCCTCATATTTTGAAATGAGTGAATGAAAAAACATTATAAAATTATCATATTAATTAACATCATGATAAAAAAAATGTTATAAATTTAGACAATGGATTACATAACTTATTGATAGAGGGGTTATTACATTTGAAAAAAATGACATTTGTTCAACATGGTCCTATTCTCCATCTTCTTTTACTATTAGTCTGATGAATATTAAGATATTATAGGATATTATAGGATGTTCTTATAAAATACCAAATGTTCTAGAAGGCTTCTAAGGAAAACTTATCTAAGAGTAGATATTATTCTTATTCACATTAGATGAGGATATATGTTTCCAAATATGTTCCTATCAAGGAAAGAATGGTCATTAAATCTCTTATTAAATTCAAATATTGATAATGAGTTGTTTCATATGATAATAAACAACATAATACATGCATAATGTGATTTACTAATATTCTAAGATATATTTAGTGATATTTATATCATACACATGTAAATTAAATTGGGAAGATTAGGTATATTACAATTTATTTGTCACACAAGACAATAAAGACATTTCTATATGTACACAAGGATATTACACAATTAAATTCTATATTAAGACAATCATGAATACAACATATATGATTAAATTTGATAGCATCAATATGAATATATTTCATAATTTACAATACTATTTAGTTACATAATAAAAATATAAAGTGATAAAAATAAAGGATGTAGTAACATTATCTACCATGCAAGTGTGGATACTAAAGATAAAGTAAGTAGTCGAGGATCAAGGAATGAAAAAAGTAAGAGACTTTATGCAAAAAGAGAATGAAATGAAAGCATAAACCATTTCATCAATCAGTGTTAGGAGACATTATGAAAATAATTAGGAGTTTTAAAATAAATTCAAACATATAGTCAAATTTGTTACAAACACTCTATATGAGATAAGTAATAGAATGAATATCATGCAAGTACACATGTAACTAAGAGTGTGGAACCATAGTTACATCAAAAAAATTAATTTTTAGATGATGGTATATATTATTTACCTATTTTAATTCTAAGAGGTTTGTATTTATTTCCTCCTTTGGTAACCATAATATAATATATCTTACATGGCATTTTCATTTTGTGCTCCCTATATTCTTATAATTTTAGATACTTCTCTAAATATACTCTTGAATTAAACAATATTATAGCCCCTAGTGTTTTATTCATTTAGTCCTTACCTTTTCATCTAAACATCAATGGCATATATCATATGATGAATCATTCAGCATGGATACATCTCATTGTAGATATTTTGGGGAATATTACATGCTCACTTCTACGTGATGTTAATTTATTTTTTCTCTTTATATGCATTACATTTTCTCTACACACTCATGTATGTTTATGGATATACTTGCTATGATCACATACATAGATTTATCCAAATCACCCTCCACCACAAGCATACTCTTATAAGATATTATGTGGTGATTCACATATAAAGTGGGGGAATATAGCTTACCCTTAGTCTATATAGACTAATATGCTACTACACTTGATGCACATAATGCCTTGACACATGTTGTATATTATCTATATTCCTCTCATTATTTTATTTTTGAATTCATTTCCCTTGACCTTACATGACTGTATCAACATGTGAAAAAAAAAATTAAAATTAATAAAATAATATAAAAACATTGAAATATTCAACAAAAACAAATCAAAACCTAAACATGATTTGATTGCTTGATTAAATTATTTTTATATGTTATTTATCACATGTTTGGTATAAGGACTATTTTTTTCATATGCATATTGATTTTGTGTTTTAGGAAATATAAAGCATACAATGACACATAGATGTTACAATTTACTATACTTTGTGATCATGTCTATGCTAGGAGAATATTATTCTATGGGTAATATTATCGTAGGTTATATATTTTTATGACATTTTACCATGTTGAGATACATTTATTTCTTACACGTGTCTTACATTTAATTATATCCTTTTTACCCTATTTTTGATTTAAATATATTTATAGAACATAAAACATTTGAATATCATTTTTATTTTAATATGATACATTAAAGTATAAATCCAAATGTAGACTAAAATTTATTTTAATTGATTGACAAGTGGCATATACTAAATATAGAAAATAAAGCTAATAATGGGATACTTACCTTTTCTGGTTTTTGGTTGACTAAATTTTTTTTCTAAAAATGTTAAATATGATTACAAATGAATATTATAGATCACTTATAATATAAAAATTATGGTTATATATAGACAAGTCCATGCCCCATGCATGATTACATAGTGCAATCTTATCTATTGACTATGTATTTATTTATGAAAGTGATGAAACTATAATTGATTTTACACTTATGGATATGTTTGTTGAGGGATTTTAGATATTTTTATTCTATTAATTCCATGACAAAACCTATATTTTTTTTATCATTTATTTGGAAACCCTAGGTATACTTATGAGATCTAGAAATTTGTAAAAGTTAAGGGAAATTGTAATGAAGTAAGATAACCCTAATCATAACCCTTGATGATTGATCACTATCTATGTATCCAAATACTCCATGGAGGGAATCAATAAACACACTTGTTTTGACCAACACACTCCATTTTAAAAAATTAAATAAGGGCCCACTTATTCTACAAATACTGTGATTGGTCCCTATCGAGACATGAATTGGACCTAAAATGATTTCATATTAAATCCTAACTACTTATATTTAATTTTATTTTATGAAATTTGGTTTGAAATATTTATATTAATTTATTTTTCATCTTTAAAATTTATTTATTTTATTTACCAAAATAATTAGTACTTTACAAGTTTATAAGTTTTGCACTTTATAGGTCAGTACATTATTAACAAGAGTTTTTCATTTGTTAAAGTTTCATAGACTATCGATCACTATTTAAACTATAAATATTTTAGTATCTCTATTGAATGAGTTAATTACATATTTCACATCCTCATTATATCTAAAATATAGGTAAATGTTACAAGTTTCACAACCATGTAACCAACCAAATGCATATGCTTTTTACAAGTGTTGCTACCTCAATTCATTACATTCCTCTGACGGAAATAAAACTTATAAAATTGATATACCATTAAATTAAGCAATATCATGCCACATTTACACATATCATTGCATCGTGCCACCAAATCTATAATCACAAATCATAAAAAATTTAAACCATTTGAACAATCAATATTGATTCACGTATCTCAACCACATTTGACTGCATATCTAGAGGAAGAAATATAAAGCTATAAAATGTCCGACCAGTATCTTTAATGAGATCATTCCACATTCCAACATATTCTTATATAAAAATTAGTAGACAAAATGAAAATATAGAGGCTAAGTGATTTAATGATGGAATATCACATGTCATCCTCTATACAATTAGTTATCCCATGTCCTAATCTAATTTTGCCACATGTCTATTATATCAAGTCATCAACCACATACTATGACACCTATATTAACCTTATTAATACTTAAATTGACATTACTTAAGAAAAAAAGGCATACGATAAATGAAATAATAATCACAAATATTCTATGTGTCTTATAATGACATAGTTAGACATGAATTATAAGGAATAAAAGTTCTTGGATCAGTGATATATAGACATTATAACCTGGACAAAGCATATCAAACTATAAAATAGATGACTAAGTAGATAAATATAGTGGCAAAGTGAAATGTGTCAAGAAAACCCATGAGATATTGTGTCACAAAATCAAATTAAAATTTAGTGGACAACCATGCACAACACCTCGACCCAGGATACTTTGTCTGAGAATGTTGGATTCACATAGTTTCCTAACTTGGGGAAGGATGCTCTTTTTATGACCATTGACTCTTATTTTATAGTTATGGATACCTTCCTAGATGCCTGCTCCATGACTACTGAAGACCCTAACACTTGGATTTCACCATATTACAAGGTTATAATAGGGTCGATGAATAGTTCCATTTTTATGATAGATATACTTGGACACATCTTATTATTGGACCACATGGTGAGGTGAAGATTGATGAATCTAGAAACTAAGAGTAGGAATATATATTTCTTAACATCAATTTAAATTCCATCAAAGGACTAATAGAGAACTAATATAGATATTTAACTAAAGCCACCTCCAAAGCATCACCCATATTAGTTCAAAAGCCTCTTAAACCTGACTTTTCTCCTACTACTATAAATTTTGATGACAAACAGACTAAGGAGGCACTCTTCCATG